>VNJR01009747.1:10806-45585 GCA_008042585.1 Drosophila punjabiensis
CCCCCCCCCCCCAATGCCCGAGGTAAGCATCGTTAGCACTCATTTGCATAATTTTTGATGCCGAGTGGCGCTTTCTGTCCCCACTCGACTCGGTTTCTATCGATGGCGATGGTGATGAAAAATGTTATCAAATATATACGTATATATATATTTATTTTTTTCGGACTTGTGCCCCTTTACTGGGTGGAAGGCCAAAGGTCCCGAGTGTGTGTGCGAAGGGTTAAAAACACTTTTATGCCTCATCAACGCACTTTTACGCTCACTGCGCCCCGTCAACTTTTATTAATTGAGTTTTGTATGAAGTGACAAGGGAAAAAAGCTGGCAGGGAGAAGGGAGAAGCGAAAGGAAAACCCACGGGGTGTAGGTGGGTCCATTGTTGGCCAAGACAAAGGGCGACACATCAAAATGTGGTCCTCCGTGAAATGATAAAACAGAATTAAGGTTAGTGCGGAAAGTCATTGTGGTACAGGCGAGCTTCAATGTGATAGAAAATCAAATAGCAAATATTTTTAATATATTTTATTACGAAAAGCATTTATTGAAAATGTATTATAATTTATTGTGTTGCATTTTCATTGTTTCAATATAATACACAAAGTAACGTTTAGTTGCGAAGTAGCATTATTTGGTTATGTCATGTTTCACTTGCATCGTTCCAATATTAATCATAAAGTAGCATTTAGTGCGGAAAGTCATTGTGGTACAGGCGGGCTTCAATGTGCTAGAAAATTTCGAATATATTTTAATACGAAAGGCATTTATTCAAAATGTATTATTATTTATTCTGTTCCATTTTCATTGTTTCAATATAATACATAAAGTAACGTTTAGTGGCAAAGTAGCATTATTTGGTTATGCAATGGGCGCTTTCGCACTTATATTCCACTTTCATTGTTCCAATATTAAGCATAAAGTAGCATTTAGTATTCATAAAGTAGCTATTAAGTGATGTAAAGTGAATTTTCTCATTTATGTTCCACTGTCATTGTTTCAATATTGTTCATAAATATGCAAAAAGAAACAAGAAGGATAATATATGAAAAACTAAATAAATAATAAGTAATCGAGAGAATATGTATTAAATAACATAACGTCCTGTGAAAAGCAATTGTTAACGGTATTCATTACGAATTTTCAGCTTCATTGATAAAACCTTTAATATAATTATAAATTAATCTAAGCAAAATATTAATATTTTACGTAATACTATTATATTTTATTATGCAACGTATTAATATCGTATATTTTTTAATCGAAGCTTTCAATGCTACAACAATTAAACATTAAACGTTACGTTAAAGTACTAATTATTTTACATGTTTAACTATTTGTTTTTGTGGCACTTTACTTACTTGTAAATGAGGATTAAAAACAATGTGTTAACATTGCCACAATTGACTGTAGCTCAAAGTGGCAGCCAAGGGTGCCTTCCAGGAAGAAACCAAGTCATTCGGCGCTGATTGAGTTGAGTGGGCTGCGGTGTGGCCATAAATCAATCGAAGCCACTAAATCATTAGCCATAAATGGCCGCAGCCCCACATCATCGAGAAGTTTCAATTGGGCGAGAATACAAACATATATATGTACATTCTTGTATTTGGAATATATGTACAAATATTCTGTGAGTGATTTCGTGTGGGTAAAGCATAAAACCTTAACACTTTCCTTGATTGGCCGTGGCGCAACACCAGCACTACGCCGGACCATGGCGGCTACGGCGGAAGTGGACAGCCATAAAATATATGGATGTGGGGGGCAGGGAACAGGGAACAGACGCTGCAACCGCAGAAAACTTTAACCATAACAAACTCCCTGGCGAGGACGACGACTGCTTATCAATTGCCCATGAAAGTATGCTCCAGTGTGCGAGGAGTGTGTGTGCAGATTTGCGATAGCGAGCTGAATTCATAAACAATATTTTACATGAATTGT
Source organism: Drosophila punjabiensis (assembly GCA_008042585.1). Lineage (NCBI taxonomy): Eukaryota > Metazoa > Arthropoda > Insecta > Diptera > Drosophilidae > Drosophila > Drosophila punjabiensis. The sequence goes on from VNJR01009747.1 coordinate 12,740, forward strand.
TGCGCCCTTCGGCCCTACGCCCACGCCTACCCACTTCCCCCTTCCTGCTCCCTCCTGTCCCATAATAATGGCCTTTGTTTTTGTTATGGATTTTCGGGGTTCCCCGAATTTCGAGTGCGGGTAGCTTCAATAACATGATTAACTTGATAGCACACCGCATCGCATGTAAGTCGCTGAAGTTCTCCTCGACCATTAAATAGCTTCAGATATGTGCATATACATAAATAATTTAAATTTTCTTACCTATATACTTTGAGATATTTGAAAAATGTAATAGATTCATAGAATAATTCTTCTATTTAATAGAATTACTTTGAAATAAATCGGATTATTCTAAAGACATCATTTATTAAGTAAATACTAGTATTTGGTAATTAAGCAGCATTATCTGTTAATTGCATTTGTGTTACATTTTCAGTGTCCCTAATTTGATATATAAATATACGTAAAAGTAAAAAAAAATATTATTACGGTCACACTGCGATTGAGTTTAAGAATGAAAAAAATATTCTTAAAGCAAAGATAAAAATTGTATCAATGATATTAAACATATTCTTGTAAATATTCTACTTATTTTATATTTCTTACCTATATACTTTGAGATTTTCGTAAAATGTAAATTGTAAAATATAATTATTCTTCAATTTTATAGATTCTAATGTAATTACTTTGAAATAAATCGTATTATTCGAAAGATATTGACATCATTTATTAAGTGAGTACGTTATTTATTTATGCAAAGTGTGTTATTTGTGTTACATTTTCATTGTTTCTAATAATATGATATATGACTATGCGTAAAAGTGAAATAAATAATAGTACGGTCACACTGTCATTGACTTTTAGAATGTAAAGCGTATTCTTAAAGCAAAAACAAAAATTGTATCCATGATATTCTACTTATTTAATATTCTTTTCGAAATAAAAATCAATCTATTAAGGACCCAAAAGTTTTGTCTTATTATTTCAAATACATTTTACTCACTTTTTTCACATAATAAAATCTAAATTTCATAAAAAAAATAAGAAAATGCTTTCAAATCTGCTTTTACCTAGAAATGTATCTTTAGTTTTTAAAAGAGGCATTAAGCCTGGCGACTTCGTTAGACCACGATTTTTTTTATTTTTATTTTCAGATTCATTTTTAGTGGAATCCATGCTGAGGGCAACCTGCTTGAGAGCATCTTTCCCAGGGAGTTGTCTCCTTGCAGAGTAGCAGCAGGATGACGATGAGGGTAAGGATGAGGAGGAGATCCCTGCTTCTAGTATTTTCCTGCGGCTGCTTTCCATTTCCAGCTCCCGCTCTCCACTTCATGTAGCAGCACTAATGGCGCTTTATTATTGGCAAAGTTGCTTAGCCCCCGGTTCACACAGAGCGGACTTCGAGGGGATGAACTTGATGTTGGGAGGATAGGATAGGATATATGAGGAAGGCGACGTCGAGGAAGAAATCGGGGAAGCGGAGGAGCAAGCATTGGATGCTTTTGGTTGAGCGGCAGCCAATTTATATGGAAATAGATGCGCGGCACATTTTCAATGCGGATTTTCCTATTTCTGCCCTGACTTCACCTCCCCAGCGGGACAAGGGGGGGGGGGGGGCACAAATCGAGGGGAGAGGAGACAAAAATCGATGCCCCTGGAAATGAGTATAAAAATGAGTGCCTCAATCGCTGCGCCCCAGAGACAGAGACTGAAGATTACTTTGCCCCATTCCACCGATTTTTACGGGGTTTCCTTTATTTTTTTTTTGAATAGCAGTACGGCGCCTATGACCCCAAGACGCCCACTGTTCCTTTGTGTGTGTGTGCGTGTGTGTGTAAGTGTGTGGCCGCCGCCTCATATTCGAACAAATTACGTGGCAAAAGGTCGCAATGCCATGGGTCAAACGCTCTCCAGCTAAAGCGGTGTAACGGCCGAACATTGCCCCACGGCCGCCGTCGAACCAATTGAATGGCGCTAACTTCTAAAAATAGATTTGGAAATAAGGTCGGAAATGCTACCAAGAAAGTGACCCCAAAAAAAAAAAACAAATGAAGAATACGAAAGGTGTCGAAATTCTAGGGAACGAAACAAGAAATACCCTAAAAAGGTCTTTAAACTTATCAAACAATTTAAGGGATCTACATTGGGGCTGTGGAAACGATACGAAAATATCTCATTTGTATTGTTAATTTTGTTTGTTTTAAGTTTTTGCCTTTCTGTTTTGCTTCCATTGTTTCAAATTATATCTTATTTGTATTGTTAATATAGTTTTTGGCAATAATGATAAAGTTTTTTCCTTTCAGTTTTGCTTCCATTGTTTCAAATTATATTAAATTAGTTGGTTCCGATTCCATCGTTTCAAAGTTATGAACGCTCGTGAAGTTTGTAAGCATTTATTTGTATATTTTTGCAGTTCTGTTTCGAACGCATCGTAAATTAATTAGTTGTTTCTGATTCCATTGTTTCAAATTAAATAATTAGTTGGTTTCGATTCCATCGTTTCAATGTTATGCACGCTCCTGAATTTTATAAGCATTTATTTTTATATTTTTGCAGTTCTGTTTCGAACCCATCGTAAATTAATTAGTTGGTTCTAATTCCATTGTTTCAAATTATATAATTAGTTGGTTTCGATTCCATTGTTTCAAAGTTATGCACGCTCCTCAATTTTATAAGCATTTATTTGTATATTTTTGCAGTTCTGTTCCAAACCCATCGTAAATTAATTAGTTGGTTCCGATTCCATCGTTTCAAACCCATCGTAAATTATAGACTAGCTCAAAATTGTTGCTAAAACAATAATACCCTCTGCCAAGGGTATAAACAAAAAAGAATGAAACACCAAATTACAGAGCGTACGTGCGTAGATTCCCTCCACACCCCCCAAAACCCAAAAAAGGTGCCCTCCCTCTGCTTAAGCCCACGAAATTGCTTTCCCTTCGGCCAGCAAATAGCTAAGGCAGCAAATTTTCCACTTTCTGGCCCCCACTCCCCGCTCTCTGGCTTTCTATTGATCAAATCAATTACACAATCATATGCCAGGCTCAGCGGCACGCCTTGCCAACGATATCGCTCCCCCGCTCCACTCCACTCCAGCCCCAAGCCAACCCATCTTCAGGCCAAAACCCAACCGCACTCCACGGCTCATCCGGGGATTCGGGAATTCGGGGATTCCCCCATCAAGCGCAGCACTTGCCTCCATTCCATTTTGACACTTGCCACACGACTTTCAATCAAATCAACCGCGCCAACAATTACCCACACACGGGCCACGCCCACCTCTATCGCCCGCCCCCAAATGCCGCCCCAATGAACGCATTTAGCCAAAGCAAATGAAGGTTAAACCGGAAAAGGGGACCAGGGCTGATGGATCTCTCAAACATCGGTGTTAAGTTAAGCAAAATTTCTGGGGGGTGCTATAGAAATCATCAAGTGTTTGAAAATCTTAAAAAAGGGTACTAAAAATACTACAAAACGGTATAGATATAGAATCCTTATTTTATAAGTCAAGTCTATATGGGATTTGCTACCGCAAGCGTTTTATTGCATACTTTTAGACCCTTTTTGAGGGGATTTTTAAAATATTTATGCTTTCTGAATGTATTGAATTTCGTTTTTAATGCTCATAGATGTCTTTTAGGTGTTAAAATATTTGTTAAGGAACAAATTAAAGGCAACAATTGCATATTGAGTTTGTTTATTTACAAGAATGAGCTGAAAACTTGCATGCAGTTTCAATTCCTGTTGTCTCATTTATCATTTGAACTGCTATTTTATCATTTCTTCATAAAATAACGAACTGTTTTATAAACAGATTTACAAACAGATTTATAAACAGATTTACAAATTTCTTTAAAAATATTATTACTCATGTTTGCATTCACTAAGTATTTTAAGCTAATTGTTTATAGCAATTCATTCCGCCAATTGTCTGGCAATCTTAAGAACCCATTCGAAATTGTTTGTTTCCAACGGCAAATTTTATATTTGCCAAATATGAGGTGGGAACTGAAAAAAAATATATTTTCAAAATAACTACGTACCAGAATGATCAAGAAATCGTATGGAATAAACATCAAAGGACCAAGGAGTTAACTATTTTTTCCCTTTAGCAAATAAGATGCGATTTGATTTAGAAAAAGTCACTTCAATTTCAATTCAATAAGTTTTGCTTTATTTTCCATAATATTTTCCAATTTTGCTTAAAGCTAACAACTTTTGTTTCTTAGAGTTTAGACTTATTAACTATCTTTACAACTATAAAATTCTATTATTTTGTTTATATAATATTTATTTGTGCATTTTTAGTAACGTTTAATTGCCCAAGAAAATAGGAAAACTTGGCTCAAAAAAGTCACTAAGTTTTAATTTCGACAAATCACAAGAATCATGTGTTGGTTTAAACTGGGAGCACCGATTTTCGTTTTTCAAAACAATAACGAAATATTCTTGTGAAAGTAAAAACCGGAGCAGGTCTGACTATCTAGATTCTAGAAAATAGAAACTTTAACTAAAACAGATTTTTTCTCACAATTCTGTCAAACTCAAACTAATGATGATCTATCTGAATAAACTATATACTTTCTCTAATTTATAAGTCGGAATGGGCAGGATCGGATGACTATATCATGTAGCTGCCATAGGAACAACTGGAAAACAAATTAGAACAAAATTTTAGCTTTACAATTTTTCAATATATTTTCACCTTTTCTGAGATATGAGCATTTTGAGTTATTTTCAAAATTTTTGTTTTAGGTTAATGAATCGGAAAATCTTCTATAGGATCGATCGATAAGTGTTGATGAAAATGTTAAACTGTAAATGTGAAAAATGTAAAACTGTAAACAAATAAATTATTAATATGAAACTATCTATATATTTCCTATAAGATATGGATAGATTATGAATGATTCAATTGCAATTTGCAAGATATACAAACTTCAGCATGCCGCAGTTAGCTTCCTTTCTTTGTAAATTTTATCCCCGGGTTAATAATGACACTCCATCCCTGAACGCATCCCACAAAAATACAATAAGAAATTCCTCGATTTTTGTCAAATTTTTGGCGTTTTTTCTTTTGTGTTTTTAGCACTCACCGGGCAAAGCGATGGCAGGGTGTCCCATGGGGCGGCCATCGTGGGTGTAAACATTTTAAATGAATTTTACGCTTGATTTTGGTTTCAATTTCGATGCCGTGAGCTGTCGCCGTCGCACGACTTGGGTGCATTTTCATTTTCATTTTCATTTTGGGGGGCAGGAAGGCTGTGCGGCGGTCGATGGTCGATTTCAATGGGCAGCAACGAAAAGTTGCAGCAAATAAAAGTTGCAAGTGTTTGCCAGCAGGAACAGGAAGGCAGTTTCCATGGAAGCTGGGTGGCAAAGTCAAGTAAGTCAGGCAGTCAGGTAGCCGGGATCTAAATGTGTGACAGGAGCGAGGGCGCCGAGGGGACAGGAGAGGAGAGGACAGGACAGGACAGGACAGGACTCGGTTAGTGGCAAGTTTAAATTGAGTGACATTTTGCCGCAATTGACTGTGCCGAAAGTTTGGTGACTCCCCCGCGCGTTTTCCCATTTCCCAACTCAGCGCTCTCTCTCTCTCGACTCGATTGTTGGATGAACTGAGACCGGGGACTGGGACTGGGACTGGGACCACCATCCATCATGGACGCAATTTGTAAGGAGGATTGGACGGTGCAGATAAGGCCGAGAGCGATGGAAGCCCTGTTGCATGCCCCCCGAAAACTGTCACACGACCGAATGTTGCACATTATATCTAAGGGGGAGGCGATGTGTTGTTGCCTCTTCTCAGCCACTAGATATCAATTACACAGGTCAACATGGTGTAAATGTTGAAGAGTTGCGGAGTCATTTTAAATATAATTTGGGACATAAAATCGAAATCAAAAATTTTGAGATATTTTAGGTAATTTAGACTACAAATTACTATTTTTTTTATCTTTCGAGGTTACGTAGAGAGCGCTTCTTTTTCTGCCTCTTCAGTTGCATCATTTAATACAACTCTTTAACTTTAGTTTAAGACCTCAAGCGATCAATTACAATTTTTTTCCCCAAGTTGTGTCTGTTTGAAGTTACGAATTCAAGACTTTATGCAGTATATCCCTTTGACGTCATTAGAATTTGTATGAGACTTGCAATCGTTACTTTGAACATCATCACGAAATAAAAACCTAATTGATCTCTTGAGGTCTTAAATTAAAAATCTGCATAAATAAAAAAATGTTTGTCTTCTGTACGTGATCTCAAAAGTACGAAAAAACGACGTTTTTTAAGGTACTTAACCTCAAATATCTCCAAATTCTAACGTGATTCTGACGACGGATTCGGATTTCGGAAATGACCCCCAGCTTTCCAACAACTCACATGAACCCCTTATTTGTAGACCAGTGTTACCTGCTCCTGCTTCTGTTCCTGCTCCTCCTCCTGTTCCTGCTCCTGCTCCTCCTTCTGCTACTGATTCTGCTCTTGCTCCTGCAAACATGCACCAAAGTTCTATTAAAACAAGGACCACAACCTCACATGGATCCAAAGTTAGAAGGGTAATTTAGACGACGAGAACGATTAAAGCAAATATTTCAAATTAAATAACTGCAAAAGCAAGAACTTTTGACGAACTTGCCCGAGAACAATATCAATTTGGAATGAGGAATATTATCTTAACAATGATAGCTGGCTTAATTCAGTTATCAAGAGTTTAAGTTAATTAAATTTTTAAATATTTCAAATTCATGACATTTTATCATGATTGCCTGCTTGAGCTCTGACTGCCTTTTCCTTTTTAATTTTTCTTATTTCTTATAATAAGTTATAAATGAATAGTTATATTCAACAATGATTTTTATTATTATTTTTTTTTTTGAAGAACGAAAACGATTGGGTTTCTGATGAATTAGTGCAACGATTGATTTTGGGTACTTTTTCGTTTTAAGATACGGAACGAAAGTGGCTTTGTGAGGTCGATTAATTCAAATACCAATTGTTATGAATCCCGAGGCAATATTTCCATATGACTAATATTCAACTACTGGGCACCTTTTGAAAACAGTTGAGTTTTTTAAAAACTGACTAGCATTTTTATACCCTTTCAGTCAGACGTTTCCAACGCAGTGAAGGAGAAATTTCCGACCCTATAAAGTATATATAGTCTTGATCAACATCAGTCGATCTAGCCAAGTGCGACTGTCTGTCCGTTTCTACGCAAACTAGTCCCTCAGTTTTAAAGCAATCTGAATATATACTCCCACTCGTACTTAAGTCGGAACGGTCCATACAAATAAACCGTAAATTTTTAGGAAAAAATTATAACTTTACTGTTTTTTAACATATCTTGATTAACTCTTGGTTATGAGCTTTATGAATTATTCAACATTTTTAGCTGCCATATGAACGGTCGAGAAATGTTTAGAACGAAAATTTTAAATTTGTCAGTTTTCCACATAACTTCTTCTACTTTGAGATACAAGCATTTTATAATATTAAAGAATTTCGTTTTTAGTTTCATAAAAGGCTTGCTCCAGCAGTTTGCCGAAGGTCGAGAGGAGACTAATAGGTCTGTAACTGCTCAGATTCTTCGGTGACTTTTCAGGCTTGAGGACCATAATGATACGAGCTCTTTTCCAGGCCTTAGCAAAGTAACCCATTCTTTAAGACGCATTAAGGATAATTAACGAAACCAGAAGAGCTCTTTTAAGTAAGGCCTTAGCAATGCGATTACCGACATGATCTTCGCCCGGAGCCTTCTTGACTTTAAGACGCTTGATATCTCCTCTGACTTCCGACAAGATAACAGAAGCTACAAGAAGCTGCATTTGATGAAATTCAATCAGAGTGTCAGCAACCAACAGCAGCCTATTAGGAGAGGTGGTACAGAAAGGAGTAAACTTCGCCTCCAGGTCCATGGCAAAAGCCGCTCCTCTGTCCTGCGTAGACTTGGGCCAAGAGCCATCCGTACGCCTGACTGGAAACGTCAACGTGGACTGTATTTTAAAGGAACTGGTAAGCTTCTATAGTGTATAACCAGTGTTTGCATCAGCATTCTGTCCAATGCTAACGTCTCGAGTCAATCGAGCTTTTAACGATTTAACACGATTAGCAATCCTCCCATTTAACCTGTCCACCCCAAGATCATCTATGGCATTGCCTCTAAGAACCAGCTAGACAAAATCAGAGCGTTCCAGTCTAAGATGCTGCCGCCGTATCACAGAAGCGATGAAATATATCCGGAATTGTGAGATTCAGAAGGAGCTGGATATCCCGTCCATCAAGCCTCCACGCGACTCAACGAAAGGTTGAAGATACAGCCCAATTCCCTGGCAAGGCCAAGCAGAAGGACCAAAATGAGAAGAAGACTCAGGAGGACCACATTCGGGCAGCTGTAGACTGGAAAAATATGAACAAATAGAATCAAAATGAAATGTACTACATGAAATCTATAAACAAATTGTTAAGAAATAATAGTTGTAGACAAAACAAATGCAGCATAAAATAAAATAAAAAAAAAAATAAAAAAATTGAGGGACTAGTTTGCGTATAATCGAACAGACGGACATGGCTAGATCGACTCGGATGTTGATGCTAATCAAGAGTATATATACTGTATAGAGTCGTAAATGCCTCCTTTACTACTTCTGACTACAATTATTATTATAAAACCCTTGCAGGAGTGTTTTGTAATACTTGTAGAATATTGCATTCTCAAGACTATATCTGAAATCTACAGTAAATTTGTTAAAACAATTATTACAAAATTATTTAGCCCTGATTTGTCAAGATTTAACTATGATTACTCACAGGATTTTCCATCTGTCCTATGTGTACGCACATTCCGAGCCTCTGGCCCCCTCCCTTCTCCGGATCCGTCTGTCCGTATTTTCGGTGTCCGTTGGTCTGCAAACCGTATTTTCGGTAGTCGCGTCCTTGTCCGTGGCGCGGCCTGCACTTTTGCTGCTCCATTTCCTTTTCGGTTTTTTGTTGCTATTTTTTTTTTTTCGAGTCACCAGCAATTATTGATTGTTTTTTTTTTTATTTGGGGGTTTTTCTTGGGTCCAGTTAGGTTTAGTTCGGTTTTGGGTTGGTCTGGTCTGCTTGGGTTCGCTTTGGTTTCGACTCGATTTCCTTGGCTGCCCTTGACTTTTGCCTGGCTCGCACTTTGCGAACACTTTTTGGCAGCCTCATTGCCATCGACCCCCAGCTGCCCTGTTATTGTTGGCTGACCAAGTTGTGTGAGAGTTTGAAAATAGTTTCTTTCTTTTGCCTTCTTTATTATTTTTTTTTTTTTGTTTTTTTCTATTTTTTGGTAGCACGTTTTGGCCGAGTGACTTCTCTTTGTGTGCTTCGCTCGGAAGGTGGGGCATTTCCAGCTTTAAGACAATTTTTGGCTTTGTTTCGCCAGCAGTAAACATTTCTCCTTCTTTTTTCGGTGATTGTTTGAGGGCCTTTAAATGGTGGGCAGCGGGTGGCAGGGGCAGCGGGGGCTGTTGTCTATTTTGGAAACATTCGCCGAAACTGTAAACTGTAAACTGTAAAGGAAAATTTCAGGCGAGTTCAGTGGCAAAGTAAAATGCCAGCCGCGCCGCGCCGCACCGCACCGCACAGTCTGAGGCAAAAGTCAGCGCTCTCTGGGTGGTAAGCTGGGGAAATAAACAAGAACATCTTCTTACGATAATTGCCAATACAATAAACATTGATTTCTAATTCTTGGCCCTGCCTTTTTTTATGGCCACCAAAAAGGACTTTGATCATATTTTTTATTGCCACAAATACCTCTTTATTACCCTTTTCTCTGTTTGCCATTTTAAAGCTGTTGTAATTCGTTTAATTTATTATTTAATGAGGAATATGGGGAATGTCGCCTTTACAGCGAACATTTTGGGATTTCGTAGGATGCTGCTTCTATTTGTAATTAAACCAAATAAATAACCGGGATTAGTAAAATTAAATTAATTAAAAACGAATAACAACTTTTTTGATTTAATCTGAACAAAGAGAATCTGATCAATAATTATATTATTTATACAAGTTTGTAAAAAAAAAAAAAAAAAAAAAAAACCAAACTAGCATTAAAAAGCGATCAGCTCCACTGAAACTTGACGAGATAGATTGCAAAAACAGATCGTCGAGCGGAGAAAAATTACTGATAAAATTGAATATTTCTAGATAGGGATCTCAATATTCGTCGACTCTATATTAATCAGCCGAAATCTAGCTCTACAATTTGTTTTTCTGTCTATTCTATTCACCGTACACTTTCTTTTCGGTGTACGTGTACCGTGCATACTTTTAGCCAAAACTGTTCTCTTATACTTTTTGAGCGCTCTGACTTGCAACTTTTTCTGCCATTTTTTTTCGCTCCACTCCGTTTTTTTGTCCGACTGTTTTGAAATTTTATATTCTCAAAGACATATGCCACTGCAGAACTCGCAGATAATTTTTTTCATTGGTTTTCGGTTGAGCTCTTTCTATTATACTCTTACAGGGTATTATAATTTTAGTTTGAAATTTAAAGGAGTCATATCCGACCCTATAGAGTATATGAATTCCTGATCAGCATTAACAGCCATGTCCGTCTGTCCGGGCCTCCGTCAGTCCGATTTTAAACAAACTAGTCCCTCAATTTTTAAGCTATCTGAATGAAACGTTGGAGTTAATCTTCTATATACTTCCACTCGTATATAAGTCGAAAATAGGCCGATCGGCCAACTATATCATTTAGCTGCCTTGGGAACAATCCGTAAATGTTGAGGAAATTTGAAACTGCAAATTTAAAAAAAATTTAATTGTAAAACTCTAAATATAAATAGATATAAAATTAAATACGTATATTTGTATATAATTCATATTATATTAATTATGGATATTATTATTAAAAATACAATTTCAATCTGGAAGGGTATACAAACTTCAGCGTGCCAAAGTTAGCTTAGCTTTGTGTTTTTTTTATTTATTTTTTTTCCTGCTCAAAAGAAAACGTTTCCCTAACGGGAATACGGCAACAGTGTGTGTGTGTGTGTGTGTGTGGTAGCCTTATGAATACACATACATACTAAGCCGCATTTATGCATGTTTCTGCCCTTTCGCATTTTGTATTAAAAATTTAGCAAAAAACTAGAAACGAAAAGTTTTACAAAAGTTATCCAGGACACACACGTGTGTGTCGTTCCTCCTTGCCCCGGACCCTCGGTGCTAGGGTTGCTGCTCCCTTTATTATTATTTATTTCATTATATGTTTGCTCATTTTGTGTGCGAGATTACTATTTGGTTTCTCTTTCACTTACTCTCTCTTTGCTAATTATTAAGCTCATTTCGCAGGCTTTCTATATGCACACGTGTGCGTGCAGTGCTGTATGAGTGTGAAGGGGAGTTCGTGAAAGTATGCAACGCGGCAAAGTTGGGGAATAACAGAGTGTGAGAGAGGGACGGCTGTCTCATAAATCTGCCTGCGCATGTGGACAAACCAATTTATTTACCGCCCAAATAAGCACATGTGGGCGTGGCAGAGAATTGAGGTGATGCTGGGGGCGTGGCCCTCCCCCACGCATCATTTGTATGGCATAATTACTTATTTACATAGGGAATGAACAAGTTTTTGCGCGGGATATATAGAAAAGGAAAAAGAAATACATAGAGCGTACGGGAGAGTCGGATTGTGCAAGGCAACAGTTACGGTGCGAGTTAGAGGGTCACAGAAGCAGGACGAAAGTGGGAGAAAGAGCGAGATTGCTTAATTGCTTAATAGTCGAGACATCAATAAATCAAAGAAAAATGCGCGTAAGCATAAAGCAAAAAGCGGCGACGACAACAAAGCAATGCGCAAGAGAAATGGTGGATGTGGGTGGGGAGGGGGAGGGGGTGAAGTGTTGCGGCTGCCTGCGCAAATGCAAACAGACTGATTGATGGCGGCAAGTGATTTATTTATGTTAATGCGAAGCCAGCGAGCGTGCGAGCGGGCGAGGAAGATAAAGAGGGATCGGGAGAGAGGGAGCGACGCGGCCATCAAGACAAATGAGTGCTGCCAGGATTTCCAAATAAAAACAGAGTCAGAAACAAATCCAAAGTTAACACTCTATGTTGGATCATAGTAACTTTTCACAAATTCATTGGTTTATTATAATTATAATAATTATAGCAGATAAACTTGGTAAAAAAAAAAACCAAGTCTGCTGTCCTATAATTTATTCCAACGAAAACACTAACCTAGTAGTATACAATTTTACTGTAAAGCGCAAGTCGTATGTTATATGTTTTGTGTATTGCCTCGTGGAAATCCAAGAAAATTGTATAGCGGAAAAAATGCTATGTTGGCAGCACTGCGTTAAGGCAGCAGGACCAAAGCGAGGCTTATGGTAGCTCACCACCCACTTGCACTCCCGCCCACTCCGCGGGCACTTTGGTATACTCACCTGCGACATTTGTCGTTGTACGTGATTCGAGCGACGATTAATCAACTGTGCTGCGTAGGCGCCGTGAAAGAAGGAGAGGTGGAGGAAGAGGGAGCGAGATGAACTCGGGCACTCTGGGCGATAACAAAGGCGATTCCGATTGCGATGCCGATGACGATGGCGCCGGATAAGCGATCGGATCCCTCAGCGCAGCTTCGATTCGATTCGATTCGATTCGTTTATTTATTTATGCTGCAGCCAAAACTTGTCCGAATGTCTGAAATATGCGATGTCAACAGTCGTCGGCGCCCCATCTCGCTCTCGCGTTCGCACGTAGGTGGCCAGGCGACAAGAAACACATCAAATGAATTTTAATACGCACCAGGGGAGCTGTCAATAATTAATCAGGCAAATGGGCAGTGGGCTGGCTGCTCGGGCTTGGACGCTGTCTTCTTCTTTTATTGGCGGCGCTTCAATAATTGATTATTGCGAAATGGACTGCGGAAATGGCACAAGTTCATTCAATAATAATTCCAGCCCAATGGATGCGAATCCGACAACTTTGTCGCCGGTGAGAGAGTAATCGCTCTCAGTGACTCGTTTATTTCTGTGAGAGTGTGCGTATGGCTTTATCTGTGTGTGTGTTAGTGGCGCCTCTTTGACTGCCTCGAAAATCGTTGCCAACTGTTGGGGAGGCGGGAAACGCAAAGCAGAGGGGAGAAAGTACAGAAGCAGAATGAATAAACATCAATAGGAATTTTATTGTGAAAATATTTGTCGCTAACGGTGCGGTAGGTTGACAACAACAAATACAGACGTCCGCAGCCGTTCGCAATGACCGCAAATAGAAGGAGGGATAATTGGGGAAAGTAAACGAAAGTCATGATAAGATATTTCTGTGTGCAAAAAAACGGATCCCACAATACACATGTATGTACACATATATTATAATGACCAGCGGTGAATATAACAGAAATACATATATTTATGTATGTATTTATGTATGTATGTACATAACTTGCTGAACTTTTCTCTCATTTAACGGCCTTTTTTAGGGTTTTTTGATTTTTTTTTGTTCTACGCCCAGTGAAAAGATAGCCTAAAGTTTTTTAATATTTATAGACATATACTTCGACAATATAAATTTAAATTCTGGGCTTAAAAAGATTGTACAGAACTTGAGTTGCAGCGTTTTGAACACCCCGCCTTGAAAAAAACATACTCGAACTATGTATCTCCACAATTCCGACCGATTGGCTTATCGAAACAAAAAAAAACGTATTTTTGGTAGACATTTGTATAATAAAAAAAAAGTAATAATAATAAAAGCGATTTTTTCCGTTTTTATTTACATATATAAATTTTTTTCTAATTTTTACTAAAAACAAGAAAGGAAGCTAACTTCGGCACGCCGAAAAACGGGAGCATCGATCCCCTTTTTATAAATCGAAATCGATAAATTTGTTCGATTTCGATAACTGCAGCAGACCAGATTTTTTTCCTTTGATTCCTTTGATTTTGACATCAACGCCAGAAAGTATGCAAGGGTCAGGTATTCGGATGTCGGAACACTCAGGTTATGTACACACAACATTATCCCTTGTCCGTTGCCTTTTGCGTGACCTTCTGCGGCGCGACGCGTGAACGATGACGTCGCCGATGGCTCATCTTTCTGCCTTTTCTCGTCGGCAATAAAATTGATGTCACGTTTTTATGACGCCGTTGATGAGTCGTTATCTTTGATTTCAACACGCAGGCTGGGTCTCCATTTCCGACGATTTTTTCGCGCTCCTCGCAGCGTCTCCCTATCCTTCTCCCTTTTCGTAACGAATGCCTTGTGTCCTGGACACAAGTTTACAAAGCCGCACCGCATCCCATGCAAGCACAGTCGACCCTCCTTCCACAACAATTGCGCACACACACACCCGCGAGTCACCATTGCGTCAGGTGGTCGCGGTCTTGCTGCCATTATTATTCTCCTTGTCTTCTCCCCTGATCTGCCCCCGCTTTTTTTTTTTTTTTTGCACCCAGTTCAATGTGCGCTTTTTGTTTTATCTCCCGCTTATAATTGATTGTTTTTTTTTTTCTTGTTGTCTTCTTTTCGCTGGCATTCGCAAATTGAAATCACACAACAACTACAACAATAAAACAGAACAGATGCGCGGTCCTTTGTTGCTGAAGCTCAGCAACAACTGCTACCGCCTTTTGGTAAAGTAACTGTTGTTGCCCACCGTTATTGAATCCAAGCCTCTGTAGCAGTTTTTTGTTCTTAATGCTGTTGTTGCTGTACACTGTACACACCTATAAAACGCATCCCCAGCAGCATCAGCCACAGAGCCAGAGAGAAACCGCGAGAGAGCGTACAGAAAGATGGCCGTTGTTTACCGTTACCCCCTGCTTCTTGCGACTTTTCTCCTCCTGGTGTCGCTGCCGGCCTACGCTCAGATCCTAGGCGGTGGCCATTGCAGGATGACCCTCATTCATGTTGCGGTGGGCGGAACGGTGTGCGAGCGCCTCTGCTACCAGCGGGACTACCGCGGCCCCCCGCTCCTCTGCCGACGCACCATCCGCTCAGGAGCTGTACCTGTGTGTGGCAACGGTTGTTGCCGAAGCGGTCCGAACTGCTTGCAACTGCTGCGCACCTAGCGGTACTATCAAACTACTTCACTGTAAAAAAAAATGTAGCCAATTATTTAGTAAATTATTCATTTAAAAGCGATTTCGTGTGCATTTATGCGTTATTAAAAATAAATTGAATAAAACATATGTATGTAGCCTAACTGAAGGTTTATATTTATATATTTATAAACACCGAACGTTTGCTGAAATTTTTAGAGATTATCATACAAATTAATCGATCGCTCCTAAGGTCCAACCAACACTAATAAATAATAAAATATATTATCTTGAAACTAGCAATCGTTGTTTTATACTTATAGGATAATAAGGGATAAAAATTACCCGGATCAGAAAACTACATCTTATAACTTGCATAGGAACGATAGAAAAATTTTCGAGATAAATTTGCAAAACTTCGGTGACTTCAAATCTATGAACATTTTACTAAATTTGAAAATTTGCATAAAAATTGGACCACGAGTTTCTATAGTTTTCCCTATATAGAAGGGAATAAAAGTCTTATTTTTGCTTGTAATTGCATGAAGCACGGATTATAAAGACCTTCTCCGGGTTAAATTATCGGCATTTTCATATAAACCGTGGACATCTTTTATTAAACATTTCACGAAATATTATCAAATGTTTTATTTTTATTTTATGCCTTAAGGTGGAACTCATTTTGGGGGGCAAGAGATTTATTTTTGAGAACCAATTTTAACATTAAAATACAACAAGAAGGGAAACTAACTTCGGCATTTTCGCACATTAGATTTTACCTGCAAAACGAGTATCATTGATTAAAATACGTTTTTTTGCAAAACACATCGTCAAATTAGAGTCATTATTATATTTTATCATTATTATATTTTATTTGTGATATGTTGCAAGGAGTCCGACTTAAGACTAATTTAAAACTTAAACTTTACAAATCATCATTTGCATTGTCATTAAAAATTTTAAAAATTAAGTATTATTGATAATAACAAATTTCGCGATTTTAGCAGGCGTAACCTCTCCTCATCGCCTATTCCTTCTGCTCCTTTCTTTTCTCCTCCTTCTTTAATTCTTTCCTGTCTTCTTCCGCTCTTCTCGTCTTCTTTTCCATTTCCTTCTCTCTCTTTAGCGGCGCAGTTTTCGGGCCTCCACCTTCTCGGAGTCCTGGGATCCACGCTCTCCACCTTCTCATGCCAGATCTTCGGTACGATTCGCGTCAAAGTGCGAGCCTGGATCTTTGGAGCCTGTTCGACTGAACCTAAAGTTTCATGTACCACGAGTCCTGGCCAAATCCGGTTACTGCAGCGCTGTAATTTAAGCAATCCAGATGATAATTCATTTATTAATCGAATTAGTTTTTAGTTAAACGGTATACATATTTCATATTTAAACTAATTAATTATACAAAATATTATATACAATCAAGCACTATTCGAAGAACATTACATAATATACAAAAAATATAAGAAACTATAGTTTTTTATTTCTTACACTTACATTTTATTTTTAAAAAAGGAAAGGAAAATATGTATCTCAAAAAGGGCAAGTTAATTTTTTAGTGATATCCTGAGAGATTTCCAAATAGTTTACATGCATAGATAGATATACTCACTATATATTATCATGGCTGAGATCCATTAGAAGCTCGGATATCAGTTGCAATCATTACCCCGCCTTCATATTTTATGCCTACAATAATCGTGACAGTCACCACAATTTTGGGCAACTGAATCTGTCTGAAATTTTTAAAACGAAAGCGTAGTATTAGTGTAGATTTTGCACAGTGTAAATACGATTTAACTGAGCAAAAATGTGGCAAGGATTAGTAATTTATGTTATAATCAAACACATGTATGTAAAAACTACATTATTTTTAAATATTTTTCAGTGGATTATTTTAACTTACCTTTTACACTTATTTGACATCGAAAACAAAGGCGGTCCACTGTAAAACCATAAATATAAAACTATTTATTTAGGGTTCGGGAAATCATTTGCCAATTAGTTGTTTTCAAAACTGAACGTGATACTGAACTAAAAAAAGACCAGCCTACTTTATCATTGCTTTTTAGAGAATTGAAACATTAAAAAATTAACATCACAAATTTAGATTGTACATATGTATATGTATAAGACAAGATAATCTAATCTTTGATTTAATTTAAAAATGATCTTAAAATCATACATATGGGAAATTCCCTGGTGTTGAATGCGACATTTGTACGCATTCAAACTGAAAAAAAAAACATGTTTCAAGACTTTATTTTAAATTTACCAAACTTGAAACTTATAGCTCTTGGTAATCTCTTTAATTGGAGCTAAAATCAATTTTGGACAATTGTTCGTTTTTGATATATTTACCAAAATGTAAGAAATTCGCACGCGACAAAAACAGAAGTCACTTTTTTAAAAACTCGTTCAAGCACTGATCTCAGCAAAACCTGATGAGAGATTTTAGTGCAATTAATTTTACTTTATTATGCATAATGCTGTCTTAATTATATACTTAGTTTGACCTTGAAATATTAAGTACCTTTCTTTAATTAAAGACACACGCGACACTTTTTATCATCATACTTTGCATGTTGTTATTTAATATTTAAGTAAATTAGAAGATCAATTATCCGTATTATTTAGATTTTTTGTACTCTTCTTGTGATGTTACGAAAGCAAAGTTAAAGCATAAGGCGTCTGATTTAGGTGTTTTTATCAAAACAAAAAAAACATGCTCTTTTTTATGGTGAAAAACATAAAAATATTGAAAAATCGCATTTTAGCGAAAATGCATGCGAATATTTCGAACTATTTTTGGTAAGCGTTAAAGGCTTTACAATTTGATCTATTAGAACATTTCCTTAAGTCACTATGTTGCCAAAAATCATTTTAGAGAACTCGATGAGCTTGTAGCATCACTTTTAGATATGTTCAACTATTACAAAAACACGGACAAAACATAAAGAAACAATTTTTGCAGATAACGGATTTTAATGTTGAGCATTCAAAATGCATGCAAAGTCTAATCCTATCAATTGCATCGCGTGATCTGTAGGATCAGCCAAAAGTTATTTTTCCAAAAATAGTTGGCGAATAATTGCAAAGAAAAATATATAAACTAACATTATTCTATTGTATTCAATGGAATGGATATATCCAAGCAGAACATAAATACATTATTTGGAGATGTGTGGAGCAGTCAGTGATGATGTTTGGCCATAAAATTTGCTCTTCCTAAATTGGAAATTTTGCATTGAATTTCAAATAAGAGTTTGGAAGATTTACACATAACGCAAGTTTACCATGAAAACTTTTGCCTGTACACACAAATGTTGATCTTATTGACTTCATCTGATCCATTAAGTGAACATTTTTCAACAGCACCATAAACTAGGCACTTGTATTTTTCAGAATATGTTCAACTATTACACCTAAACTATGCACCGGTAATTTAAATTTATTTATTAAGTGAAGAACCTGTACTAACAAAAAAATGTACCTTAACAACACATGGATGAAACATTAGAAAAATAGACCAAACCTCATACACAGTATGGAAATTCTTTATATAAATGAAGTGTATTTTATCGTTGCAAAATTGTTTTGGCAAAGCCTTGCCGTTTAAGATGTCTTAGAGGACGAGCTGGCAATGCACCGGTAATAAAACAAGAATTATCTCTAAAGAAAAATACTACATTTGGGACGAGCATGGCTAAATCGACTCGACTTTGATCAGAAATATAAGATATAGATGTAAACTTTGAATACAATATTTATTTTTAAGATTTCCCTGAATCCCAACTAAATCTTATCATGTTTTCATATTGATGTTGGTTTTGATTTGGCGGGCAACCAAATTCTTAGCAAAAACATAAATAAATAAAAAATGAACGAGCAAAACTTTTTATATATTTTCTATTTTTTGTTTTTCTGTGGCAAAATTAAATTCAAATGCATTGCTTTGCACTGCATTTTTGATTTCTTTTATTTTTTAGAGACATTTGTTACTTCAGTGGCTAGTGGTGCTAGTTGGGTACGATTAAACATCGATAGGCAGGAAACATACAGAAATCAATCGAATAGAAAAATATCAAGTAGTACACATTTAACCACTTGATCCCACTGGGTTTATATACCCTTCTCACTGGTGAGTTTATAGCGGATTCCCGATATATATAAAATTGGCTCATCCCTTTCTTACTTACCATTATATTTGTCAATTATATTTTATAATTAGTTATAAATAGTTCTAATATCTATCTATCTATATCACGTCCAAGTACATATAATTGCGCAAGATTCAGGAGATGCTTTGCTTCCTAGTAGAGCTGAAAATAAAATCGATTCAATAATCGATTTTTTCAATTATGCGATATGTCAATATAAGTTTTCAGATGCGATTTAATCCAAAAAATTCCAACTCTTCTTAGAACGCGTTATAGAAAAGATATATGGGCCTACGTCACATTTTCCTAGTTTCGAGATATTTAGAGTTTTGCGTTTTAAGGGGTATAAAAATAATTTTGCATTATGGAATATGATATTTTTACATTAATATTTAATATATTTAATATTTAATATATTTAATATTTAATATATTTAATATTTAATATATTTAATATTTAATATATTTAATATTTAATATATTTAATATTTTCATGGTCTTCTTGGGGGTAAAAGGTCTATTGCTTTAAGATCCGAATCGTCATCTAGGTCAGTTTTATAAAACATCTTGTAGGGTTCATTTTTTCAAAAATCGCATCCATTGAATTTTTAGCCAAGATACTGTTTTCTCCATTTGTGTTCTTCTTCCTATTGTTTAAAAAATTTAAATCTTTCTAAATCATTTGAACTACAAAAAATGGGGTTTTCTTTTTACATGATTTAATTAAGTTAAAATAATGCTCAGGGACGTATAAATACTTCGATTTTTTGTTTCGATCAAACCAAAATTGCGATCATTTGGCAAAAAAGAAAGCCCGGATACCATAAATTTATGATCAACTGTTTCAACATTATACTGTATTATTATTAATTGAGCTGATCTGAAAAAAGAGAACGAGGTAGGCTTTATATTAGTAATAGCAAAACAATAGATTTCAATTCACTCACTTACCTTGTCCTTTTCATTTAAAATAAGGAATCTCTTTCAATTTCGAGAAAGTGAATGCTGAAATTACTATTTCCGATAGAAAAACAGACGGTTTTCGCTAAAACTTGTGATTCTTGTGTTCAGTTTTGTTCGCGGGGCTTCGACCTTAGCATTCGATGCCCAACCGTGCTCTAAACCGCGAAACGGAAACAACAAATTTCATGTAATCGTAGGTATTGTATTTGGAAAGTGTCGTCTACAGAGGTCTACAAATAAAACAGGCCAAGTACAAGGGGTTTATCGGATAACCTACTACTAATTTGACCTTTAGCAATATATAATGATGAATGAGTGAAGACTTCTACGGAAGGGAAACTACTTGATCCGAGTGAGAAAAGAAAAAAACACCATTCAGGTGCAGGATTTGCACGGACGGAAAATCTAGCCAAGTGTCTTCTTGAATTGTGTCGAGTGTCAGCAAGATCGCACGATTGTCTAAAAAGTTTTAGTTTTCCCGTGGAGCCAGTTCCTTATTTTTGGCACAATTTATATTACAAAACAACTCGGTAACGAATTTTCTCAGATTTTGCCTTTATAAGCGTACATCTAGCTAAATTAAATTTATTTCCAACTATTTTTACAGTATTGTGTAAATTCTTAGGAAAAAAAAACAAATTCTTAGTGACTACTATAGTATTGCTAACGTAATTCACACATTAAGTTCAGGAACTCGGCTGGGATTCTTCCTCCTTCTTTTTTTTTTGTTATCATCTTATTACTTTTTCCGAGTGTTTTTGTTTATCAAATATATATATATATATGTAGAGTAGTAAAGCGGTTTTTGGAGAGAATAGAATGTAACATAAAAGCTCGTGGTAATCGTATACCGTATATACCAGGTATTACTTTAAAAAATAATAAAGACAAATTGATTTTGAGAACACATCATCATAGTTCCTTCTACAAAGAATCTCATGTCTAAAAGTTTATTTTCGTTTTCTATGATTTAATTGAGTTTAGTTTTTCTTATAACAAGCGCACAGGGGTGTTAAGGGGTTTTTCCTTCTCAATTTATTGAAAAAAAGAAATGAAAGAGGGGAGATGGACGCTTTAATAAATATATAATCTCGGTGGCGAGTTATTCTCTCTAGCAAAAATCATGCTAACAATATATACATATACATATACATACATTCGTCGCGTGTGGAGTGTCGAAAGTAAATGAAATACCAACTCTATATAGACACACCCCTCTGAACCTACTATTACTTAGACCTTAACGCACTTTATAGTACAGAGTGCGTGCAGAAGATGGTCGGGCAATCGCCGAGCAGCGACTGCCAAAGCTCCTTCTCCAATACGTTTCAGTATCTGTGAAACTAAGTGTTATGTTTTTACTGTATGCTGAGAATACTCTCCTCGTTTTACTGTCTACGTCATTCAAGCGCTGCCTTCTTTCTTCAAGTGATGCATAAGGTATTGGGTATTAAGCTTACGCTTCTGCTTCTCATTAATTTCTACATAGTCTCGTCTATTAATACTTCAGATTGTATGTATGTACATGGCCAAATCAATCTCCTATATATCGTTATATCGTTATGCGTTGACCAACAACCTTATCCATTTTTATCCATTATTTGTTATCCATTAACCCTTATACAGCATACACCCCCGACCCGAGGTTATCTTATCTGCTTTTGATCTCTCGCGGCTATTTTAGAACTGATGTCTATATATATGTACAAATAAACAATAACCCAAATTCTAATTGCTAAATTAACTCTGGACAATTATGGATTTAATAGTTACTAAACGAGTGTTTTAGTGCACAAAATTTTAGAAAACGGTTAGAGAAGATATCACCCCGCCACTGAGTGAAGTATTTCAAATTATCACGTCTCATTGTTGGTTTTTCGTTTCTTTTTCTGCACGAAAGGAAATGAAAAGAGCAAGATGCGTAACGCCAAAGAGAGTATTGTACATTCTCGCGTTACGCATCTTTCTCTTGATATATCCTTTGCTTGACACAGGCAACCGAAAACTCAAAAGAGTGAGAACAACGCATTAATTGTAGGTTTCAATTATGGAGAATCTAACTTTAATAAATGGGAAATATGTACCAATATTTATAAATGTGGGTAGTGGTAACCTTGCATACGTTTTGTTGCTGAGACAATGAATGACATCGATGATGATGCATTATAAAATAATTCTCTTAGTATTTTTCGTTTGTTCTTGTTCTTGTTTTTTTAGGAGAAATTCAGCACTGAAGCACAGAAATAAGGTTTTGCAGAAAGATTAATGTACGTTTTTTCTTTTTCTTTTTTTTTCTTTTTTTGTTGTTTAATCTAACCATACTTAATCGTATTCATTCTTAACATAGAACTTATAAAAGTTTTTCTTTGTGATTTCTCTTTCTTTCTTTCATAATTCATGGAAATTTGATTACTTATTGTTAAAAAAAAAAAAAAACTATATATTATTTATATATATGCATACATATATATACATAAAGGGTACCTTTTTTGTAATCGATGCTCGACGTTCCAATAACGATTTCAATGCTCACAAAAGAGTACAAAAAAAATATAGACTCAAAGGTCAAGGTTCATTTTTGGGAATGTTTGTCCAGTTTACGATCGTGGGGGTCAAGAAATTCCACTAGATTACACCGAGCCACCAATAATTTACATCATCAAAATTAAAAACAAGAAAAAAAAAATATCTTTCACATGTAAAAACTAAGTAAAGAGAGCACTGTTTCGCAGCTTAACGAAAGCTAAATTAATCAAATCTTACGCGTGACCATCAAATCGGTATTGAAACGTGGAAGCCCGAACAACAACGAAAAAAAAAGAGAGAACACCCTTAATACATATATATATTCAAAACACACATTGGCCAACCTGATAATAGATCAACCAACGATATCATCATGTTCACTTCGCCTCGTTTGTGATGACCAACAACGACACAGCGCGAGTGTGTGTGTGTGTGTGTCTGTGTGTATAAATAGTTGAAGAGTATTATTTACTGCTAAACCTATTGGTTCTCGTCATCATCGCCATCGCCGTCATCGTCGTCGTGCTGCTCATCCAGCTGCTGGTGCTGCTGCTGGGCAGCGGCGGCAAGTAACGCGGCTTTCTGTGCCTGCGCCTGCATCGACGCCTGCATTGAGGGTGCGGACATGGCTATTTTCCCGCTTGTCTTGTACTCAGTCATCTCCTGCAAGCACACACACACACAAGATGTTTGTTGAGCGAAAAGAGCTTGAAAAGGTGCAACTCCAGGCTTAACCTACCCGTTCATATCGAGCCTTGTCCCGCTCAGCCATCGACTCGTACTTCTGTTTGACCTCCGGATCCACGTCCGACCACTTTCGTCCCAGCTCCTTGGCAATATCGCCGACACCGAACTCGGGATTAAGGGCCTTTACCTTATTTCTCTCGTCATTGCAGAACCAGAAGAACGCAGACCTGCAAGCGGAAGATTCACATTTATAATTGAGCATTGTTTTTTTGCATCACATTTAACAGTTGAGAGTGAGATTAGTTTGTTGTTTAAATTGTTAATTGACTTTTCTACGAACTCACAATGAACGTTTCGGAGCATTGGGGTCCTTGATCTGTTTCCTCTTCTTGCCGCGCCCAACAACCGCACCCTTGGGTGGCACATAGTTCTGCATTTCCGCCTCATATCGCTGCTTGTCCTTCTCGGCCATCTCATGGAATCGCTTCTTCTCCTTGTCCACCATTGTCTGCCGAGGTTTATAATCAGTAAAGCCTTTAAGGAATATTTAGACTATAACTTACCTTCCACCGCTCGGCGCACTTTCGTGAGAACTCTGCGAATATCACAGTCTCATCGGGATGCTTCTTTTTGTGCTCCTCTCTGCAAGTTTGTACAAAGTATGCGTAGGCGGTCATTCGGCCTCTGGGCTTGGCATCTGCCTTGCCTCTGATCATTGGACTCTGCGCGAACGAACGAATAAATAGAAGAGAATCCGGGTGTTAGGAGTCATTATTCAGTTATGGAGGAAGACACAAGGTAGGTTCGGACACTTACCCCGGCTGAGTTGATGACGTTCTGTTGCTGTTGCTGCTGTTGAATCTGTTGCTGCTGCTGGTGCTGTTGCTGCTGCTGTTGCTGCTGCTGCTGCTGCTGTTGCTGCTGCAGTTGCGCCGCTGTGTTGGCATCAACCTGGCCCTGATTGGCGGCCGAATACCACCATTGGGAGCCGGGAACGGCGGCAGCTGCGGCCGCTTGGGCCATATTGAGACGGTAATCGTAGCCCGTGGTGCCGGCGGCGTTCGATGTGGCCACCACTTGGGCCATTGTTGTGGCCGGATTAGGAAAACTGCTTGCCATTTTGTATGTGAACAGCTGCTGGGTGCCCACGCCGGCTGTGGTATTGGAGCTGTTTTGATGCGCCTGCTGCTGGTTCTGCTGCACCACCACCTGGTGCTGTTGCAACTGTTGCTGTTGTACTTGTTGCTGTTGCTGCGCAGCCAGTTGCTGCTGATAGTGTTGAATGGTTTGCTGATCAATAGTTTGTTGGTAATGTTTCTGATTATATGTGGTTACGGGTGCAATGCCAATCCTCGCCAGATGGGCATTGCACTCACTAACCACTAGGATTGGTTTTGTTAATTGTTAGTAGTGGATAATGGACGTGAGGTCTGACAGCGACATTTTACAAATTTACTTTGAAATAAGAAGAATTGGAAACGACTCTAAAAGGAAAACCCTCTGATTAAGACTGTTTTTCATAATATATTACCTGGGATATCAATTCTCACTTCAATTTCTATAAATATAAAATCCCAAAGAGCTAAACTATCGCTTAATAAATTAAAAATGCCTGATTTAAAGCGAACAGGATCTACTGCTGCACTGCTCTTTCCCAGTTTAACCGCCTTTTCTCCTGAGCCACAAGTCATCCCATTAAGCCTTAATTTTATGTCTTCTATCACGCTTAAAAAATGTTTAATTTTTAATAAATTAAGCTTATTAAAACACATAAATAAATAAATAAATTATTATTAAAAAATATCGAACAAGTATTCCAATAAAGAAACAATTTTAAATTAAGCACGAGGTTACAAATAAAGTTATAAATACAATATAAAACTTATTTGCCTTCCAAAATATTCCTACTTTAAGTTTCTATGACTCTTATCCGTAAGATAGAAAATATTTGTAATTTATTTGATTTTTTACACTGTATACTTAATTATAATTTAAGCTACAGGATAAATATCCGCCATAACTGCTTAGGCTTTCGACTAGAAAATATTTGTATTTAAAGCTTTGTATTTATTGCACATTTCATGCCATCCATAAATGTACAAATGAATGTATGTACATCTATACAGCATGTACATATTCCAGAGATGTAAAGCATGTACGCTTTGCCAATGAACATGTGCTTCGTGAGGGGATTGCTGCCCGCCCACAAAAAAAAAAAAAAAAAAAAAAAAAAAAAAAAAAAAAACAAGCCATAAACATCACAAATCAAAACAAAAGCGCGTTTTTTTTCTCTTTTTTGTTTACAATCTAAGCATCGGAGCGCCAGCTGTTAGCGCCGAGATAAAAGCCAACTACGCAGAGACTCTGGAATAGGGCATGGGAATGGAGGTGGAACGTATGAATGAAAGTGGAACTGGCACTGGTTCCGCGTGTCTTGGAAATCGGATTATCAACCGTTTTTATTTTGATTCCGTTCCAGGGCCTGGAGCTCGGAACCAAAACCGAAAAAGCCAGGGCAGAAACGCCGTATCGTGAGTGGCATAGCGAACGGCACGCTATAAGAGGGGGAATCTTGCATTTTCTCTTTGCAAATTCTCGAAAATAATATTTGAAATTTCGTTCTGATTGGGACGGCAGGGCTTTTGCAGGCGGCAAAAATGTACTACAAATGAACAATAGAGCTGGGAAAAAATCGATTTTCAGTGAATCGATTTTTTTTCGATTTTTTTGAAAATAAAATCGATTGAATCGATTAAATCGAAAACAACACTTTTTTTATATTTTTCTTGAATTAAATTCAGAAATAAACAAAAACATAAATTTAGTGATATAATCGTTCCTAAAACAATAAACCAAAAACATTTTCAGAATAAATTAAATACATTTTTCTGGCAATTACAAGTGATTAATTGATTTCGATTTTTTTTATATAATTAAATTATTATATTTCTTATTTTATGAAGCTTTATTTTATAAAAAATTATATAAAACCTTTATTTTAAATAAAGTAACTTATTTTAAATAAAATCACTTAAAACAGAAGTTCAAAAAATAAAAAATAAAATATTTCATAATATAAAAACAAAAAAATCAAAATCAAATAATCTCTGGTTATGGCCAGAAAAATTAAATTAAATTAAATGAGATCAAGTGAGTGGGATCACAAAAAAAACTAAAAATCTATTATTATAATTAATCATTAAAACTTACAAATTTTAATTCATTTACCCTTATGTTCACGTTCCTTTTCTTCTTCATAGGGGTGGAAATCATCTTGAAAATAAACTCGTCGACATATCGATTCTTTCTAAGCCAAATCGATGCATCGACCAAAATAGAAGGAATCGATTTAATCGATGTTGACATCGATTTTTTCCCAGCTCTAATGAACAAGGTATTGACAGGGTGCCCCATTTGTATTTATTTATTTTAGTGTTTTGTTGCAGTAAAGCAAAGGGTAGAAGATGTACGTATCTCAATAAATCAGTTTACTAATATTCAAAATATTTCATGTTTTGTTATCCACATAAAAGATGGATCACCCTGTAAGCACGAACATATGTACGTACATCTGTTTGTATTGCGCACACACTGGCGTCTTGCAAAAGCATACATACATAAGTATTTTCAGAGCCAAGTATTCGCACGTATTTATGTATGTACATTCATATACATATATATTTACATATGTACCCATAGGAATATACATATAGCCAATTTCTGATTACGCAAGCTGTGATTTTGTGTGCATATTCAAGTATGCAAACATCTGCACAACGTGCGTTCACCGCGTAATTTTGTGGCGTATGTATTTTTGGGAATTCTAGGAAATTGCAATTAGGATTATGCTAAGGCAAATACATACATACATTTATTTTCATATGTAGGCTTCTGACATAAATATATGTTTGTACATATTTATACAAACTAATAAAAAAAATGGCGGCCTTAGATGCGCACGCAAAATAAAATTTCGCTGGTACAGCGTCGTTTTGTTTGTATGCATACGCACACTCACATACACACACACACATACAAACGCGCGCAAACAAACACACATACACAGGCGTTCTTTCTCTTATTGCACTGCTTACTTTTTACATAAAACAAAGCAAAACGAAGAAAATACGTACATACATATGTATGTATGTATGTATGAATGCCTGTATGTATGTATGTATGTACATATTTGTGTATACAGCATGTTAACGGCTATGAGAGGGCAAACTCAAAAACTTTCCATCGAAACAAAGGAGCGAACATCAGGTGTCGACGGAGAACATCCCGTAGAAAGGCTTAAGGCTACATTTGCCCCCAGTGGCTGCCTATGAGCCTTGTTAATTATATTTTGGCTTTGGCGGGAAAATGATTAACTTGGAAGAAACACTGGTGGCGCGGCAACCGACGGCAACGCATACAAATACAAATACAACAGAAATGAATATACATATGCGAATATGATCTGTGAGCACGCAAGTGTGGGTTCGGTTTGGCGTGGTGCGATTGTGAGTGTGTTGGGGCGCAAAGCAGCAACGTATACCTGCACACAAGCTTACCTGTATTTGATGAAAGTGCTCCATAGCTGTGAGCGGATCGGATCGGCTCCGACTGTTCGATTGCGGATTGGTGTTTTACTTAGTTATTTTTCGGCGTACACGGTGTTTCTTTCGAAGAATAGTTACTATACTAGCGGCTACTCCTCTTCTTCTCTTCTCCACGTCTTTCTTCCTCTTGCACTACACACACTCACACACCAAAGCAAGCACTATGTCAATGGCTATGGAAGCAGAGTCGCGTCTCAAGCCAGTAAAACTGTTCTGCGCCGTTTGTTGTACGATGTACGCTGTACGTTGCTAGTTGCTGGTTTGTTGGTTGTATTGATTATTGCACGTATGTACGTATGTATTTACACACGGCAAGCACCAGACACCAGAGCACACGTCAATTCAAAATTAAAAAAAAAAAACTTCCAAATTCCAAATGCATCGATTCTAACGACGACACAACGCACGGAACTACGAAACAACGCCAATGTAACGTGTGTTTTTGCAGCGAAAGCAACGCGAAACGCGGCGACTTATTTGGTTTGTTTTGCCGTTTGCTTTTAGTTAGTAAAAAATAAACAAACAGCGCTGCATACGCTGCTTTATTGTAGTAGCGTATCGCTGTGTTTTGTTGGTATCAATGCGGAAAAGATGAGGTTCGTACGCGCGCCGCTCGCCTGATTGAAAACACACACAGAGAGTACCAACAACGAATGCAAAGGCTATTGAATTGAATTGCCGTCTCTGCCTTACTGTGCTTCATAACCCCAGCTAGCCAAACTTCTGTATGCGTTGAATGCGCAACTGTGTGCGTGTATGTGTGCGGGAGAGAGCGAGAGCGAGAGCGGGCGGTTGTTTATGGACGCCTTTTGTGAGTAACTGCGAGAGGTGAGCGTGAGAGCGGCCAATGGTGACTGGACTACAGGGGGTGGAGGCGGGGTGGTGTGCCGAGCCCTGAGTACAGTTTACTGGGCAGCCCGCTCTCACAGTCTCTCTCTCTCAGCGTATACAAACATATGTACATACACGTGGTGGAGGGAAAAAGGCCTTATACAATTTTTGGCTTGTTACTTTCGTGCAGACGTACATACATATGTACATAAAAGTATGTACATAAACGCTTCACACCCGCCCTATTATGGCACAGCGTTCAACGTACATTCTTGGTGGTGTATTGAAATATCGAATTCTGTGTTTAAGACCTTTAAACAAATGTAAAAGCCCTGAAATATGCGTAGTAAAATATGTATGTATTTTTGTCTTTAGGCAGTAAGTCAAAAGGGAAACGGAAATGTATGTATGCATGTATGCTTACAGCATGAGTTTTAACGATTTTATGCACATATGTTTACACCCTGCCTACATCCATATGTACATACTTATTGTATGTAACTTCTGCTGTGCATGCTATCCGAATTCTAAAAATCATTTACAGGCGTACGACGTGCATTAATACAACCACATTGATACATACCCGACTTATGTACGTATAGAGACACACACATAGAAGCAACTGCTACATACACATGTTTCATTTTGTGTTCCCGTCTGACTGTACTTCCCAGCTCGCTCTCTTTTTCTCTCTCGCTCTCTCTCTCGCTTTGGAAAGAGAGGAACAGCGTTGAAATAATGCAGCAATGTATGGGTGTGTTAGTGAGGTCACAAAAACCCAACAACAATACTAAGGCGTTTTTTGGCGTTGCCTGACTGCGCGAAGGTACGTGGTCTTTTTCACCATTTAACGCGCCAATCGCTATTTTTTGTGTATACAAGCCTTCAAGCTGGGCGCACAGCGCTAAGGCCTACCAGGAAAATGCGAGGTTTTGTAAAAAAAACATTGGGAAATGTTAAAGAAAGTTTCCTGAAACGCTGATGAGACAGTGTTGCCACATTTTTGCCCAAGACATCAACCTTTTTATAACAGCTTATTCGTTTAGATGGGCAGTACTGGGCGCTAAAAAACGAAAATATGGGCAGCACTGGGGTACAATGGGTACATAGTGTGACCAGAAGGCAAGAGTTTATCCATGTTCTCCACCCTTTCATTTGGTCATACTGCAAGATATAAATAAAAATAAAAACAATTATTGCTTAAATATGCTAAATAAATATTAAAAAACAGTATTTTTAAGGCTAGAAGCATTTTTTATTTTCAAATACGCCAGACTAGGATTTTTTAGGGGGATATTGACACCCTTTGAGATTTTTTTTTTGGGGGGAAACAAACTTCGATCTGGCAACACTGGTTGAACTCTTGTTATTTTACGACTGCGAAAACAACACAAAACCAAAACCAAAATAATGTCGAACAAAATTCCAATCAACCTGCCCGAGGAGGAGCTGGACTGGATACAGCTGCGCCAGGACCTGGGGCCCGTCGTGGAGGTGGAGACCACCAAGGAGAAGCTGCAGCGCAAGATCAAGGAGAATCCTCTCGTTCCGTTGGGTGAGTTTCGTCGGCGATCCGGCACAGTCCGCGTTACGTAAAATTAAAACGAAATTATTGGATTAATGAATGAATGAACGAATGCAGGATGCCTGGCCACCACCGCCGCCCTGTCGATGGGCCTGTACAACTTCCGGACGGGCAATCGCAAGATGTCCCAGCTGA
Organism: Drosophila punjabiensis; assembly: GCA_008042585.1. Taxonomy (NCBI): domain Eukaryota; kingdom Metazoa; phylum Arthropoda; class Insecta; order Diptera; family Drosophilidae; genus Drosophila; species Drosophila punjabiensis. The sequence continues at coordinate 43,220 of VNJR01009747.1, forward strand.
TGATGCGCACCAGGATCGCGGCCCAGGGCTTCACCGTCATGGCTCTGATAGTCGGCGTCGTGATGACCTACACCGACAAGAAGTAGCTCCACTTCTCGCCCGACACTTGAAATTGACCCGAAATGTGATATTGCTTGGGGTTAACTTTAAACGATTCGCCCAACAACGGTAGTGTACATAATAAACTAATGTTAATAATATGGACGCCGATGCGTTTTACATGTTAGATAAATAAATGAATAAAGAACGTGAACGTTTCCTAATAAATTATATTCATATAAAACACGACACTAAATTCTGGCTAAATTCTGATTTATGTAATGAATACTTGCTTAGTTAGTTAAGTTTCAACAAGGATTCCTTATAAAGGTAGCTCTCCAATGGTAGCTTCTGAATTCAGTCATAACAAACAAACAAAATATACATTTTTCTGCTTTATAATGTATAATGATAGTTAATATTTAATAATTATTGTTTTAATTAGTGTCTTAACAATGATTCAAGACATTTATTGCTTTTGATATTCCTATATAAAAAGGTTAAATTTGTAAAATCCCTAAAAATATGTAAGGAGCGGTTACTGTTGCTTATTATAAAGTGTAATTTTGTTATTTTTCAACGTTTTTCGTTCTGATGTTAGGTTCAATTTGATGATTTCACAACTACGGTTTTATTTTTACAATAATTTAGTTATAATTTTATATAGTTGCCATTAAGGCAATAAATAGTTGGATTAAATTTAAAATAATATAATTTTTTTGATGTAAACTAGAGACTTAGAGAGGTGCTTCAGAAATCACTATGCATTTGAAATCGATAAAGTCAGTGTCAAAAATTATGGAATAAAATGTTTCAAATGTTCCGAATTATATATATTCATTATTATTAATTACATTTATTATTACATTATTATTATTACATTTGTTTTGGCTTTGTTGTAATATTCGAAAACCTTTGACTTTCCAAAATTATATAAATAATAATATAAAAACCAAGAATCATATATATCGATTCGACACTGAAATTTCAATTAATAATAACAATTTTAAAACAATTTTTTAAGCAAACTTTAATTGTTTTTATTGAACGAAATGCAATTTTGGCTTATAAGCCATATATTTTTATATATATATGTATATATAACTATAGTTATGATCGATTGGTTCTTTGATTTAATAACAATTTGAAAGAGTACAACATTGGCTCGCCAACATTAGTTTCCTTTCTTTTTTGTATTACGATATAACATTTTTATTATTATAATTTAGTCAGAAGTTTGGAACGCAGTAAAGCTTCATAAACTTCATAGAATAAAGTATATTTATTCTTGATCAGCATCAACAGCCGAGTCGATATGTCTGTCCGTTTTTACGCAAACTAGTTCCTAAGTTTTATACCTATCTTAATGAAACTTTGCAGATAGTCTGCTATATACTCTCACTCATATATGAGTCGAAACGAGCCGGATCGGTCTACTATATCATATAGCTGCCATGAGAACAATCAAAACTTTCGGTACAAAAATGATGAGCATTTAGTAATATTTCAGATTTAATTTTATGACAATCGGTGGACAATATATAGCTGGCATATGAACGTTTGGAAAATTAATTAATATAATAATACAAAATTATGATAATTAAAAATGAAAAATTAAATACATATGGGCAATTCCATAGTCGCGCACGGGACATTCGTACGCATTCAAAGTAAAAAAACGTTAACAAGGAAACGATTTTTTTTCGGATGAAAGTCTTAACATATAGCATTTTATTAGTTCTTTTATTGGTGCAAAGATTAATTTTGGTTAATTTTTCATTATTAAGTTATTTGCAAAACTCAAGTGATTCGCACGGGACAAAAAACGGAAGTGACTTTTGAGGTGAACCTATTCAAATGCCAATTTCTGCGAATCAAGAGGCAATATTTTAATGCAACTAATTTTAAACTGTTGTACACAGATGCCTCTTTAAAATGGTTATGAGTTTTTCCCGAAATGATTTGCACTTTTTTTTAAATTTAATTTGATGTAGATTCGCACGGGACATCGCGCACGGGACATTTTTTATCAGCATACTTTGCACGTTGTTTTCTACTATTAAACTAAATTAGAAGAGCATATATCCATTTTATTTTGACTATTTGCACTCTTCTAGTGATATTAGAAAACAGATGTCAAAGCATAAAGCTTCGTTTTAGAAATGATCTTAAAAAGAAAAAAGGTCTATTTTTATGATGTTTTTTATTAAAATAATAAAAAATCGCGTTTTCGCGAATATGCTTTCAAATATTTCGAAATTTGTTTTAGAATATGGTAAAGCCTTTCAAATTGAATCAATTGGACCATTTCCCAATGTTACAGAATT
>VNJR01009756.1:0-15494 GCA_008042585.1 Drosophila punjabiensis
GACGGATAGGTCACCGGAACACAAGATAAAAAGATGGAGTTCATGGCACTGTAAAAAATGTCCACGGCAGTTGCAATGTCAATGCACATGCACAATTTGACCAATTAAATTCCGCTATTAACGTGTTAGGCTTTTGAAAGTTAGCTTTACGAAAACAGCGAACTTTATCGGCTAATCGAGACAAAGATAAGTCAAGCAAGCCATCAATAAGGTCATGCTGTGCCGCAGTCTGAAGGACATTTGACACGCCATCTGATGACTAACGCGCTCCAGGATTATTGAAGTTACCCAAAGTCACAAGTTGGTTTCTATCTGAAAGTCTATTGGAAACGGCCTAAATTGCCGAAAGGTGTTTTCAATAGATAGGCTCATCAGCAGATGGAGGGACATTAGAGCATGTAATATATATAAAACTACGTGAAAACGATAGTTTTACACAGCTGAACTCACAGTCGGTCAAATCGTCGAGAGCAACCAGCTCAGAGATAAGGGAAGAGTCAACGGCCATTAAGACTCCACCTTCTTGCTGGGAAAGACGGTCCAATCTATAAATTGTGAACTTACCCGGAAAAATTTCGGAGCTGAGTATCAACGGCTTTAACTAGACTTCAGTAAACGCAATTACCTGGGATGCGAAGGAGAAACTATAAGAGTACAATTTGGAGAGCTTGCTGCGTAAGCCTCTAGTATTCTAATAGGAAAGTAAGAGGGAAGTATTTAGTTTTTTTGCAGCTGATGTAGAGGAAGTGTTCGCATTGGTCTCAATGGTTTGTACAGGCTTAGGGAGTCGTACTCTCACAGGCCGTTTCTTCTTTTTTTTTGGCCTCGTATTCTGTAACAACGACGTGTTCGAGCCAGAAGTCACCAGAGCAAATCGTGGCAAAGATCTTGAGCGGGACACTTATCTTGAAAGATGAGATGTCCCTGGTGTAATAAAATTAAACTTTCCACCTTTACATTTTCGGCTTGTCTCTTCCGGTGGGTATAGGCAATTACATCTTCAGATGCGAGATCAGACGCAAGCTGCGAAACAAATATTGTTTTCGATGGTGGAACAGACGTGAGGACCTTTGGTAAAGCAAAGTTACCAACAACGGCCGGTAATCCGAGCCTTGTTGGACCCTGGGTATTATTTATTATGGAAGTCTACGGTGTCAAGGGTAGGGACACCGCAGCGGACTCAGCAGACTTAACCGATGTTAATGGCGGAGCTGTCGCCAATTCCATCCTGGGACATTCGGTTACCAAATCTAATACCGTCCCCGATCGCAAAACCCTTGGGGAAGGTATTGCGGTCGGGTGCTGTTCTGAAGGGGTGTGCCAGATCGTGGGTTGCTGGGATTCACACAGTTGCTGACGACCAGCAGTCGATTTTTTGCGCTTCGGCGACTCGTTTAACAGCTTCAGACTGGTAAACTGAGTGTCTTACGCGGAGAACAGATCATTCGCTGCGCGAAACTTGACCATAAGTTATTTAAAACGCTTCTGGTCTGGCGCATGAAGGCTTTCATTTCCTTCTGAAACTCACGACAGGCCAGACAACAATAATGTAAACCGTATTTAACGGTACATACATCCGCAACACGGCCCGAAACGTCCGCGCAATTAGCGTGCACGCCCTTATCGCAAAGCCAGGAAAATAGGCAGAGGCCATTTGCCAAAATTTCTTTTTGGAAGCTTTTAATAGCACTGACAAAATTCACCGACATTTAACCAATCACAGGCCACTGTGCAGGAGAATGAATCCGTAAATACGGTGAGCAGAAGAGTTAAAGGGAGAGAGTAAGAGTGAAGGCAAGAGAGCGGGATAGCTTGGAACCACTTAGCTGCAGCTCAAAGCAACTGAACTTAAGCGGGGATAAACGGAAAAGGCACAAAAGGGAAGCAAGGGAACCGTCTTATCACAAAACTAAAAGTTATTATTAATACAATTAATTTACACAAAAAGAGCATGCACACGCGGCAGCAAATGGTAAATGATTTTTATGTATTTGGGTGACAAATTAAAGGAAACCAAGTTGCAGATTGAATAATTTAGAAGACCCATTGTATCCACAATTACCCTATCAAAAGCATTTTGTAGGGTTTCAGTTATGGTTAATGGAGTCTCATATGTTTTGTCGTTTAAGACTTTTGGTATTTGAAACCTTTTCTTTTGTAATCGTTTATGTCTTTAGACATATTTTTCCAGTAATAGAGTTTCTGGACCTTGGCTAGAGTTTTCGTAATGCTTGTATGACCTCCTTGTAATGGTTCGTCAATGATTTCAATATTTTATTGCCCATTTTCTTGAAATTGTCAATTAATACTTGTTGAAAGACTATTTTGAGTTTGCGGATATTGCTATTACTGGCCTGCCTTTCAAGCCATTGAAGAACTGGCCAGAATCAGGGGTTCCATTAGTATACAAATCGCTAGCACCATATTTTGCAGAAATTTTATTTCCATGTTTAAATAAACACAAATTATTATTTACATGAAGGGTCACTACTTAACGTATTTTGTTGTTGTTAATAAAGCTTTATTTGTAGATTGCTAAGGCAATTATATTTGTTCTTTTGCTTCGCAGCATATTTGTCTACTTTGATTTCTGGTAGGCACTTTCAGAATCCTATTATTCCTTTCTTTTGTCGTCTCTATTTCTGTTTTTTTTTTTTTTTTTTTGTCAGCGGGCATTTCAACCGGGTCTACTATATCCAATATACATTTGGTGGACACCAGGGGTTCGATAGTGATTCTATCAATCAATTTTGTGATTTTTAATTTTTTTGTCAACGGGCAATTTTATTTTGTTACTCAAACTGCTCCGTGGTCTCTAGTGTGACCAAGTTCATCCTTGTTTGAGCTTTTTTGTTTAATTCTATCGACGCTTTCGGATCAGCCGCACAGTCCGAGTCGTTGCGTTTGGTTAGATCCTCTTCCGTTTCTCCATAAAGGCCCACATTTGTCCGTCCAAGGGCAAGTAGCGATAATTCTTGAAATATAAGCCGAGGTCCATCATCCATCCTGACTCGTTTGGCCACAAAAATGGCTCAAAACGACATCGATATGCCTTACAGAAGTTCACTTCCACAACAGACCATGTAAGTCATTTTGATTCCAATCGCAACACTCCGAGGGCCCCTGAAGCTAAAAGATTTTCCTGTGGCATGAGCCAAGTCCATCGGGACCTTCTTACCATGACGGCCGAAACCACAGACACCGCGACAGTGCTGGAATCGAAGTGTAATTACTGTTATTGGTTTACTCGAGGTGTGTTGTCCAACTTCAGGACGTAATAGCCAAGGCCGCCTCCCAATCCCCACAGGCTTCCGTCAATCCTCAACCACTCCCTTCTACGAGTTTTCGCCTGTCACATGTGGACACCGAAATCTTAAGTACAAGGCACTATCCAAAGTTGTCTCACAGCCTTACAGATGTACTCTATTCAGGTCGAGGCGTGGGACTGTCTCCTTGTATTCATGGTTTCCTTAAAGCTTCCCGAATTTACACCTTCTATTTGGGAGCCATCCATACATAACAAGGCCGAAATTCCAACTTGGAACGAGCTAGACGCCTTGCTAACGGAGCGCCATCGCGCGTTAGAGGTTATTGACGACGTCCGGCCCAGCGGCTCTGGACATGTTCCGGCGAGGCCGTCGAATGCTAACGGATACGCGAGCAGGCTGAACACGTAAGAAGCCAGGGTGGTTTTGGCACACAGAGGGTCTTATCTGTTCTCTAGGGGAACCACCCTGTGCGCCTGAGCCCAGACTTTCTACAGGTGGACGTGATTGGTCGGTCAGACTATATAAAGAGAAGACAGCTTTGCCTGATTGCTTCGCTCGAGGCCATCAGCAGCGGGATTGTACTAGTCCGCTTGGCTGTTTTACATGCCATAGCTGGCATTATTCTTTGTTACATCGCAGTAGTCCCTTTGCGAGCGTTCCAAGCCCCGGTGCGCTATCAAGACCACGGCCCGCGCCTACTCAGGCAGGCACTGCAGCCTCTGATTCCCCTTCAGATGTGCAAGTGTGCTTTGCCACCGGCTCAAGAGCCGTCCTACTAGGCACAGCCATCGTTAATATATGTCATCTGGGCTGTTTTTCCAAGCGCGCGCACTCAGGCTCCAAGGCGACCTTCGTAAACGAGCGGCTGTTCAACCTCATTAAGCTGCGGATCAGAACGATCCAGGCCCAACTGTCTGGCCTTAATCAGACAGTTGCTGCTCAATTCCAGAAGCTCTGCCACTTTTCTATTCGATGGCCTTCCAGACCCGGACTGCAGGTAGACACTACAGCTTGTGTCCTTCCCCAGCTGGCCGGGAATCTGCCCTCGTTCCCGGTTCCGCTCGATCTTCTAAGGGGTATTCCGGACCTACCCTAAGCGAATACTAAATTCTTCGAGAGCTCCCAAATTGATGTCCTAATCTATGCCGACATCCTTCCGTCTGTTCTTCTGAGAGGATCTAAACCAACATTTGCGGCTCCCGTCTCGGCCAAGAAACGATTTTCGGGTGGATACTCACAGGGCTCTAGTTGCCTCCCGCAACGTGTCCGCGTTCTCAAAGCTAGTCTCCAGCGCGACCGAGGACTCCAAAAGTACCTGTATCTAGGTCATATGACCGAGGTCCTTTTTACAAATCCTTCCGCCAATTATTACCTCCCACATAATGCGGTAATCAAGCCCGAGAGCACGACTACTAATGTTAGAGCCCTTTCTCGAACGAAACCAGCCTAGATGACATTCTTAACGCGGGCCCTGTCTTGCAGTCCTGTACGTTTTTAACGCCGACATTGAGAAGATGTATCGCCAAATCTGGGTTGATCCTAGCCAAACTCCTTTCCAACGCATCCTGTTTTGAAATTCCGAGGGCAAAATCCGAGATTACGAACCTTCGGAGTCAATTGTACTCGTTTCCTGGCCCTCCGAGTCCTGCAACAGCTCGCAGATGACAAAAAGAAGAAATATCCTCTGGCGAGTAGCATTATTCGAAATTATATGCCGGATTTTGGGACGCTTCGCAGAAAGCGTATAGCGCTGTCATCTACGTGCGAGTGTAAGTTGGGCCCACGATCATGTTGAACGTGCTCACGGCAAAGACAAGAGAGGCTAGAATTGTACTGAGCCTTGTTACTTTCCGATATGGCCGCCGCTATTCTCCCGAAGATGCCAGCATTCGCCTCAGACCTAGCACGGCTAAGCAACCCAGCGTGTCACTGGACTACGTTCGTGGCAAACAGGGTGACCAAGATCACTTAGTTCACCGAGGCCGAGAGATGGGCACATGTCCGCTCCGCACATATCCCGGCAGATCTCGGTAGCAGAGAGGTATCGCTTCAAGACCTCGCTGACAGCAAACTTTGGTGACACGGCCCTGCCAGGCTGCGAAGGCCCCGCTGTGAGTGGCCCGCTCAAGGCAGAAGCTCGCCCGTGACCGAGGTCGAGAGAGGAGCGGTTAAGGTTCATGTTGCGAAGGTTCCCCAGAGGATATTTTTGAACTATTCTCCAATGTTATTATGTTTGTCGCTTCATTCAGCGCTCGCGAAAAATACCATTTCCATGTGAGGAGCGGCTGTCCAATACGGAGATCGCCGCAGCTGAACGGCTTCTGTTTATGTAAGGGGGTGGCCAGGATATTCTCCGCTAAAGGATCCAGAAAAAAAATATATATATATCCCACGATGGTATCCCAGTAGAAAAAATGCGGGGTCGCAGAAGTAAATATTGGCATGGAGCGCCCGTGGTGTTTATTCAACATGCATTTCGGAACTAACAAATGTAAGCTTAGAAATAGTGTCACGCTCCCGTCCGCTTTACATTGCTAAAGCGAGAGCGGGAGATCGAAGGCGAGTGTTCCCGAAGTTCGGCTAGCGGCGAGGAGATCGGATAGAGCAGCGGCCCTTAGCTTAGCATAAGGGCCATGCGCCCTACCGAGAGCGAAAGAACCGAGAGGTGGAGAGCGCAGTAGCCGTCCCTAAGCTCGGGTAGCCGCTAGCGAAGATCGGGTGAACCGAGGAGCGAAGAGCGAGCGAGCGACGGCCAGCTCAACTGCCAGCGTACGGAGGTCGGAAATATGACGGGAGGGAAAGAGCGGGCGAGCTTTTGGTAGCTCGGTGGGCAGAGGGCCTACAGGTGCCGCCTCCTGGCGTGAACATTCCGCCCCCCCTTACAATCACTCGGATTGCAACAAAACCCTTTATCCGTACGTATATGCTGCGACGCTGGAGCGATGAGAAGAGCCATAGGATGCTACCGGGTACCGTGGAGAGGCTGACGAAGGCCAAGGAACAGCTGGCGAGTGCCGTGGAGTGGCGGAGGAGCGGCAAGACGGGGGGTAGGGTGGCGGAACCGGGTACAGCACTTGACATGGAGTTTTGGTATATGATCCAGGAGACATCGATTTTCCGCAGCGAAGGGATATCGTAGCAGACTCGGCTTTGGTAGGACTAAGTACCTCGAGTACGACTGCTATCCCGGTTGATTGTGGCTGTGTGGAAGTGAAGACATCTGATGACGGATCTAGATGAAAATATAACATAAGAAGAGTGAAGAAGAGTGATAGACTGTAATGTGCGAACTAGAAGTACGGAGGCGCTCGATGATGCGAACGGTGTACGTGCATACGTAGAAGCGTATGGTGGTGCCGATTGCACGTCTTGCATCGGTCACCACTGCGACAAGTTCCCTCGCAATGTTTGTGGGCCAAACAGTTTGAGCAGTAGCGGTTGGAGAGAACCGCGCGGAGTCCCAGCAGTGAGCCGGAGGAACTGTTGGCATTTCCGAAGCGGGTGGATTCCGCCGCAGACTCGGCAACGGTAGGACTGATTACCTTGGGTAGGTCTGCGTTGGAAACCTCGAATGCAAGGGAAATACGCGTGGAGAACACAGACACTCGACTAATGGGTTCTATGGAATTGTCAACGGAGATTCTCGAAGTATGTGTGGGTCGTGGGCTAGATGGAGCGAGGGTACTTGGTGCGTTAGCAATCGGATTGTCGAGGTGCAGCAGAGTGTGATGCCGGCCACGGCACGTGAAGCAGAAGTGGGAGCTAGTGCAGTTTCGCTGCTGGTGGCCTCGGGCAAAATAGTTTAGGCAGAGCTGCTTTCTTTTGACGAAGTTTGTTCGATCATTCAAACTCATTACCAGGAAACGCGGACATATACGCACGGGGTGATTGTTCCTGGAACACAGGTCACACCTTTGGGGTGAAGGAGCCACCCTGGCTTCATTAAAATGAAGGCGGCGCACAGTTGCGTTGGCATTAAGCGATCGTGGCGGAAGGTGCCCAGAGACGCTAGGCCTTATGTCTTCAATGGCCTCCAATGTGCGATGACGCTCAGTTAGGAAGGAATCCAACTGTCTCTACGTTGGGATTTCGGATTTATCACGAACGGATTGTTCCCACATAGACAAAGTGAGCTTTGGGAGCTTGGAGGAAATCATGTAGATGAAAAGACAGTCCCAAGCCTCGATCTGAATGGATGACATTTCTAAGGCTGTCAAACAGCTCTGGATAGTGCCCTGAAGCTCCTTCAAGGCGGATCCGGACTCTTGGGGGACAGCCTGAATGTTGAAGAGGATTTTCAACTGACTGTTGACTTTCAACCGCCGATTCTCGATGCGGTCGGTGAGGCTTCGCCACGCTGAGACGAAACCCTCGTTAGTGAGCGGAGCCTTGGAGACAATGGCGTGCGCATCGCCACTCGTTTTGGACAGGAGGTGGAACAACTTTTCCACCGGCGTGAGTCGCGAATTATTTATATAAATCGCCGTGAAAAGGTCCCTGAACGTGGGCCACCGAAGATAGTCACCAGTGAAGACTTCGGTGTCCACCGGTGGCAGGCGACAACCCGTAGAAAAGGGTGTATGAACACTGACGGAATGCTGTGCGGATTGAGAAGCGGCCTGATCTATTATGCCCTGAAGCTGGGCAACACACCTCGAGTAAACGGAATATCAGTCGCAAGGTCGGAGCAGGTTTCATAGCTTTTCTCCACTTTTTCTCACAGGGCCCGGATTTGGTCCCGATGGACTTGGCACATGCCTGGAGAAAATCTTTCCGTTTCAGGGGCGCTCGGAGTGTGGATATTTTCTACGAATTTGCTAACCCGGGCTGTCGTGGAAATAAACTTCCTCAAGGCAACGTCCATGGCAGTTTCAGCGATTTTTGTGGTCGAACGAGTGACCGAAGGACCAGGGCTTGGATTCACGGAGTTGTCGCCTTTTTTCTTTGAAATGCCAGTGGCGGCCCTTGGCATTAGTGGAGTTGTGCGTGGAGATGGGCGCGGAGATGCGGATTGAGGTCTGTCCATGCGAATTGTCGGGAGCGGACGTGGCTTCTTATCGTCGCTTATGGGCATTTTCGGACACGAATTAGTTGTGAAAGTTTAACCTTTATTAGTCACTTGGAATTGGCGGAATTGAAACACCTAGCTTCTTTGGTCAGAAATGTTCGCTGGGTATGTATATACGCACGGCAGCAAGCCGAAAGAACAATCGACAGAAAACAAAAGCACGGCTGCTGCTGAAGCTGAGGTTAGCGAAATGTTCAAATCGGAAATAAAAAAATGTTGACCGGAGTTTCCGTGATCTTGAAGTTTTATGGACCAATATGTAACCAGTGACTCGGGCGTAGAGCATGAATAGGTTGTCAGATTAATAATTAATTAAAAACAAAAAAAATAATTTTTTAAAATTAATAATTAATAAGAGGCCAGAAAGGCGGAGTTAAAAATCTTGGCTGTGGTTCAGGAGGCTTCACTGTGTTTTGCCGTCGGCAAAAACAGTGCATACGTGAGAGACGCAGTAGAGATAAAAAACAACAAACCAACAACAAAACGGCTGCTGCGGCGGTGAAGTCAGAACCTTGGACCAAAACAACTGCGATCGCACCCTTGTGGATTGAATTGGGTTTGATTTTTAATGTTTGTTGCTTATCTGTTTGTATGTATGTCAGTGGAGAAAACTGATATGTAAATGTTGGATTATGTAGATATGCATGTATGCGCCGTTGCTTTTGTTTTGTACAGTGGAAACCTGATAACTGGACTGTAGAGTTCTAAGGGCGTACAAAAAATATGGAGGAACGAACAACAACAAAAAATATATTTTTATATATGGGCATGAACTTGGATGTGTATGTTTGTATGCGACAATAAATATGTATGTGAATATAAGAAGCCGGCGGGAGTGCAAAGGAGAGCTTCCGTATAGTGGACTGTATTTATGAGGCCATATAAAATTATGGAACAAAAAATATTTTTATTTTGTTGGGGAAAAATAGTTTGAAGTGATTTCACCTATTTACACACATGAATATAGTGGCACAGGCGAACTTAGATAAGTGGACTGTATTTGGAAGTAAAATATCGAGGCTACGGCGGAAAATTTGGCAAAACGAACAACTTCACGGAGGCCCACAAAATATTCACAACCGTTTGCCGATATATTATGCCTCTTCTTTCACACACAAATTCGCTTGATTAATGTTAGAAATATTTTCGCGGATTAGAAGCGCAGCGTATGTGTAAATATGTATGAACGACGGGCCAAAGAAGTCGAACGAAATACTATTGCACTCAAATGGAGAACGGCTATTAATATGGCGTTGAACACAAGAAACCGGAGAATAAAGAAAATTGGAGTTTCGATATATATATACACGTAGAAGCATATACTTTCTATAAAACCGTGGTCTCGGAACACTTGGACTTGAAGTTGAGACGGGAATCTGACAGCAGTTTAAGCGAAATGGAAATTTGGATTAAATACTGCAGACCGGCAATTAGAAAGTGGAGAATTTATGACTTATCTTTAGCTGCTGGTAAGAAAGTAATCCAGGACGATATCCTTATCCGGCTCGAAGGACCATATTTATGTAGGGGGGTGGCCAGGATATCCTCCGCTAAAGGATCCAGAAAAAATATATATATATATCCCACGAAGAAATCCCAGTAGAAAAAGATGCGGGGGTCGCAGAAGTAAATATTGGCATGGAGCGCCCGTGGTGTTTATTCAACACGCATTTCGGAACTAACAAATGTAAGCTTAGAAATAGTGTCACGCTCCCGTCCGCTTTACATTGCTAAAGCGAGAGCGGGAGATCGAAGGCGAGTGTTCCCGAAGTTCATCTAGCGGCCCTACCGAGACCGAAAGAGCCAAGAGGTGGAGAGCGCAGTAGCCGTCCCTAAGCTCGGGTAGCCGCTAGCGAAGATCGGGTGAACCGAGGAGCGAAGAGCGGGCGAGCGAGGGCCAGCTCAACTGCCAGCGTACGGAAGTTCGAATTGGCGGGAGTGAAAGAGCGGGCGAGCTTTTGGAAGCTCGGTGGGCAGAGGGGCTACAGGTGCCGCCTCCTGGCGTTAACAGCTTCTAATCTCCACAACTCAACGCAGATTTTCGCGCTCGAGTATGCCTGCCTGAGCTAAAAGCGACCAGTGCCAGCATCCAGTTCTGTTCAGAACATGAATTCCTTCCTTGATCCTAACAATATAATAAGAGCGTGTGGTCGGGTGACTGCCTCCGAGTCCCTCCAATATGATGATTGGCATCCGCTTATCTTTCCGTACAACTGTCATTTTGTACGTCTTCTCGTTCATTTTATGCACTGCATAACTCTACACGTCGGTAACCAGCTGATGGTACGTCTGGTCCGATCAAAGTTCTGGATACCAAGGGTCAATATTTTGGTTAAGTCCGTCATTTTCTCAGGGAGGGTGTGCGTGATCCATAAAAAGAAGCTACAAGCCCAGCTCATGGGTAAATTTTCAATGGAACGACCGTTTTTTTCGCGACCATTCACATATACGGGCATTGACTATGCCGATCCGTTCGATATTAAGAACTACACCGGACGAGCCTATCTTATTACTAAGGGGTATGTGTTTGGTGTTCGTGTGTTTCTTCACTAAGGCCATTTAGAGCCAACGTCAGACCCTATGACCGAAAAGTTTCTCGCAGCATTCACTCGTTTTGTGTCCCGACAAGAATGAGTTCAGTCGGAAAACGGAAAGACCTTTGATGGTATGGCTGCTCTGCCCTTTCGCTGCTTTTTTTCAAGCTTTTAAGCAGGCTGTAACGAGTACTTATAGTCATCAGCAGCTCCTCCTGGCAAAAATCGAGGCATATCTGAACTTTCGGCCTCTTGCGCCAACGTCCGAGGACCCCACCAATAAACAGTTGGCAACTTTATAAACAGTTGGCAACACCTGATGGCTTTTCATCAACAATGTCGTCTGCGATGGAAGGAAGAGCACCTCAAGAAACTCCGTAAATGGAACAAGTGGCAGGTTCCTTACGTACAATCTACGTGTCGGGGAAATGGTGGTCAAGAAAGATAATCTGCCGTCCAATGAATGGCGATTAGGCAGTATCGATGCTGTTTTTCCCGCATCCGATGGCCATGTCCTAGTGGTAGACATCCGCACGGCTCGCGGACTAATTAAACGCCCCATCGCGAAGGTGGTCCTTCTTCCGGTGACCGCCATGAACAGTCGCCCCTCGCCTACAACATTATATGATGTAGTTCCAATTCGTCGTTCCAAGTCATAGTTCCAATTCGTAGTTATAAGCAGTACTGATCCCAACTTTTTTCTTCATCCTATTCTATCAATTAGATCAGAATCAGCGCCATCGCATTGGACAGCAAGCGTACTCGAGGTATGGACCCTACCGTTACCAAGTCTGTCACGGGGTCCATCCATTCCGAAAATGTCGTCGTTTCCTTCGGCTTAGTGTGAAGAAAAGTCTTCGCGCTGTACCTGCCAACTGATACTGCGCTAGTTGTTTTGCCTACGAGCACTCTGATGGAGCCTGTCGCCGTGGCGACCGATGCAAGGTGTGCAACCAGGATCATCACACGCTTCTGCATATGCAGAATCAGCCGATGCCTCAACGCCATTCGCGTCAGTCGACGTCTCATCCTCTTCGTACAGCGGCCGCTCCTCACCACTCGTCGTCAGCTCCATGGCACCTTTACGCCGCCTCTGGACAGTCTCCCATCGTTCCTTGGAACGCGACGGCCGCCTCGCAGAGCGCTGGCAAACCGCCGACGCACAGTAGCACCTTTTCTCATTTCACGTTGCAAAAATCATACCTTTGAATTAAATAAGATATTTAAATAATTTAAACGGTTACTGGCAGGTAATTGTTGTAAAATTTACATATGTTTTGGATAATGTGCCACGCCCACCCATTCGTCTTTTTATAGCCTATCAAAGTGAAAAAATCTATTTTTTTCTATGAAGAAAATTTTTAAAAATATTTTTTATTTAATTTTTTATCTTTATTTTTATGTATTTGCTTAAATAAAAATATTTCGAATGCAAATAAAAAAAAATTTTAAATTAATAAACAAAATTTTTGGCTGACATTAAAAAAAATTTTTGTCTTTTTTGTGTTAACATTATTTAAAATCCAATGTAAATGAAAGATTTTGAATTCAATACAAAAAACATGATCAAATTTAAAATGTTAACCCTAATAAGCGTTTTCGCTGTTAAGTAAGACCAGATTTTTTGGTATTTTGGTATATTTTACCCCTGAGTTGCTTTGGTTTATGCAGCCGAAAAATATTCACAAAAGTCGTAGGTATAGTGTACTCGGTGGCTTTCATCGGCTTCAGAAGATATAGACTACTTTAGTCAGAAAAAAGTGAAAAAAAATGGACACTTGGCAGGTAGCGATTTACCTGTGCAAGCCCAAACACAACTGCCGTTTTCTTAGGTTACAGGCAATGAATATATCTATCATTTAAATAAACAAACATGACGATAGCTAATCTACATTTTGAGTTACGCTACCTGAAAGTCGAAAAATTTTCAATTGTTTTCTCCTATGATGCAAAAATGGAAATATTTTTGAACTTCGAATGCTCATATCTTCTACAAAAAAAATCCTTTGATCCTTTGATTGTAGATTCTTAATCCTTGGGAAATTCTCTGTAGATTAAGTATGGTTCGTTTTTATCGTTTTTACGACTTTTTTGATTTTTGCAACGGCTTTTGTTCTAGAGGCGCTACTGTGCGACGGCGCGATCACTACCTTCGCTGCTTCAGCGGGACAGTGTTAACGTCCTTCCAACCGCTCTGGTGCGGATTCAAACTGGGACTACTGACTGCGTCGTGGGAGTTCTTTTCTGTGCAAAACTTTCGGAAGGAAGCCACCCCCCTACGACTGCGACATAGTACGTAGTATTTTAATGGTTCAATTGTTAAATCGATAAGTGGGTAATTTTGGTTTTGTTTATAGTGTTCAACTTCGGACAAATTTTTTTTATCTGCAATGTGGTTTCCAATGAATACTCCGCTTTTGATTTCTTGGCATGGTATAAATTTAATCCTTGTTGCTGCCTAAAAAGCAATTTCTTTTTTATTGTTTTGAAATTACGTTTTATTGGAATGTTTATTGGGTGATCGAGATTATCGGCCCTGGTTTTAAGTCTTTTTGACATTGATATTTTTTTCATGAAGTCGATGCCTATTAATCCATGATATTGAAAAATCTGATGTTACTAAGTGGAAATTACGTGGTGTTGACTCATTTGAGATTTAGTTTTGAATTTGTTTGTTTTATTTTGAAGTCTAGTGTAAGTTCGCTTAGGGCGAAGGCGGGAGCACAATAAAGCTATCTCTCGCTCTTTGCGAAACATAAAATTGTCGTAAAATTGAATTTAGTTTTTCGGTTTTAATTCTAAAAAACTATTTAGAAATTTCATGGCGCCCCACACAAAATTAAAAGTGATAGTGACACATACAAATTTAAAAGTGCAATTAAAAATGTATATTTATAATATATATACAATTATTTGTTATTAAAATATATAATTGTTGCCCGCGGCGCCCGTTTTTGTTATAGACAATATTCGTGTCGGTCGCGAAACTAATTTCTTTCTGCGCCGAACTCCAGCCATCACCGAGGGATCTCACCAAAGGAAAGTGGCTGTTGGATATATATATAAATACCGCAATTGTGCAAAATATTGAAAGCTCGAGTTGGACATAATTTAATGTTTGTTTATTGTTTTGTGCTGAAAAGTTGCAACTCGCTTTCAATTCTTGGCACATACGTATCAATATAGTAAAGCTAGATTTGCATAAAAGTTATATATCATATTATTTTATATTATTATATAATATTATACATATATATTCTTTTCAAAATTACATACACACATATCTATATTGAACCGCTTTGCACGCAACATTTACTGGATTTTTGTATTTTATTACTGCAATCACTGTCGCCCCCTCTCCCCCTTCTCGTTGAAACTCGCATTAATAAAGTCTTTTCACTTCATAGCGAACGGTCGTGTTTTTGTTTTGCGCTTCGAGTTTGTATTTGTTTTGCATTTTAAACTACCGGGGTATTCTATGAATTTGTTTACTCAAATACATATATAAAATCATTTACCGTTTGCTGCCGCGAGTGCATGCTCCTTCTGTGTAAATTAATTGAAATAATAATTACTTTTAGTTTTGCGCTAAGACGGTTTTCTTGTTTCTCTTTTGTGCCTTTCCCGTTTATCCCCGCTTAAGCTCCGTTACCTTGCGCTGCAGCTAAGTGGCTCCAAGCTATCTCTCTCATTTTTACTCACTCTTACAAGTAAAAAGTAATTTTGGAAAAAGACCCTTGTCTATATTGCTGGCTTTGCGATGCGGTCGTGCACGCTAAATGTGCGGAGGTTTCGGGCCGTGTCGCAGATGTATTTACCGCTAAATACGGTTTACATTATTGTTGTCTGGCCTGTCGTGAGGTTGAGAAGGAAACGAAAGCCTTCATGCGCCAGACCAGAAGCGGTTTTAAAGAACTTATGGTCAAGTTTCGCGAAGCGAATGATCTGTTCTCCGCGTTAAACACTCAGTTTAATAGTCTGAAGCTGTTAAATGAGTCGCCGAAGCGCAAAAAATCGACTGCTGGTCGGCATCAACTATGTCAATCCCAGCAACCCACGATGTGGCACACCCCCTCAGCACAGCCCCCGACCGCAATACCTTCTCCAAGGGTTTTGCGATCGGGGACAGTATTAGATTCGGCAACCGAATGTGCCGGGGTGGAATTGGCGACAGCTCCGCCAGTAATATCGGTTGAGTCTGCTGAGTCCGCTGCGGTGTCCCTACCCTTGACACCGCAGACTTCCATTATAAAAAATACCCAGGGTCAAATGAGGCTCGGATTACCGGCCGTAGTTGGTAACTTTGCTTTACCAAAGACCCTCATTGCTGTTCCACCATCGAAAACAATATTTGTTTCGCGGCTTGCTCCTGATCTCGCACCTGATGATGTACTTGCATATATACACGGCAAAACACAAGCCGAAAATACAAAGGTGGAAAAGTTTAAATTTTCTGACGCCAGGGACAACTAATCTTTCAAGATAAGTGTCCAGATCAAGTTCTTTGACACGATTTGCTCTGGTGACTTCTGGCCCGAGCACGTCGTAGTTAAAGAATACGAGGCAAAAAAAAAGAAAAAACGGCCTGTGGGAGTACGACTTCCCAAGCCGGCACAAACCAAT
>VNJR01009757.1:0-11983 GCA_008042585.1 Drosophila punjabiensis
TAGAAATAGCGTTTATTATTTTTAAAATTGTAAATAATGTAATGAGTGCCTCAAGGCACTCTTGGGGCTTAGAGGGTTATTGAGGACAGAGAAACTCTCAAATCATGAATAGCTCTATCTACGTACGCCTTAATTACCATGTCACCATTCTCTTTTGGAAAGCTTCCATTTTTTATACGCCTTTGTTGTATATTAAAGTTACCATCCTCATCCTCATCATGTTAAGACCTGTTTCAGTTTTCTTATATCGTTTTAAATTATTACTCTGTTTTTCATTTATATAACGCCCAAACTTGTCAACGGACATGATGATTATAAACTTATTTTTATATTTATTCATAAATATATAGTAAATTAGAATATAATGTTAGCCTTCTTTAATTCTTCAATTATTGATGTAATTTCATTTCTGTGATTTGTATTTCCCGCTGTCGCCGATGCTATCAAAAGCTTGAGTCGGCTGACGATTTCATTGGGGTCATCATACTAGATGTAACGGGGCCGACCTTTCTCAAGCTTCATGAAACCAGTCCCGGTTACGATTTCTTTATTGCGCTTGAGTGTAGACTCAGCGACAGGTAATTTAGCTAAAAGTGGCTTAACAATTTTAGAATATTTTAATGCTCTCGTTCTTTCACTTGTCCATTTCGTGAAAATTTCTTCGGTACACATTAGTCCTTACTAAAATTTCTCTGTATAAGCTAACACACCCAGTTCCCAAAAAGGGAATTCGCTAAGTTGCAGGCCACATCCGGTGGCCAACACACGCAATTGCGAAAGTGGTGACCAAGCATCCCGAGGGCAATTGCCCGGAGTCCGTCGCCAAGCGGATAGTTGCTGACCCGGCACCTTACCAACAGTGCCGGGAACACTCGAGCAGCTCATGATCAACACGCGCCGGATACCAAGTGCTGACCAAGCATCTTGGCGGCAGCGCTGCAGCGGGCCGGAGACTACGAGCCGCGGCCGGATCAGACCTTTAGTTTAGTTTAGAAATATGCTCCACAGCCGTAGCTGTGTCTTTTAATAACCATTGTAACGAAAATTATCCTTACCCTAACGGGTTTAGGATCAATAAAACATAATTAATAATAATTCTCTAATCCTTTTATTCACTATTGCCTTAACAGGCAATCGGTTAAAATAAAGGTAGTAAAGAGTAACATATTAACTTATATACTTAGGTCATCTGTATTATAATTTTTCAATATAATAATTTTTTAATATAATCCACTTGTGACTCGGCAGTTTTCTCCATCACCAAATTCAAATGAATTATTTGTTACATTTATTTGATTGTAGCCCAACATTAATTGACCAGATTTATTTTTCTATGGTCCATATGCCTTATCCAAAATGTGTTTTCGTGCTAGTTCACTAACATTAACATTTTTTGAACTCTCTTTAAGCAACGGATGTTGAGTTAAGATCAATTCAGATGTATGGGGAGAGCGGTGAGATGATAAAAGACTTAATGTGTGAGAAGCCACTTGGTTTAATAACACAGGTGATGAATGTTGATCAGGTGGTGGGAATGAAATATCATCATTTATAGCTGCCTGTGAAAAAAATTGACCATCATCATCATCATCATCGTTGTGATCAAGAATATTATCAGAATCGTCATCACTTTTCAACCTCCAATCCATTTGTTTGCATTCATCATATTAAGGTTTTGAATTTTTACTACTTGCAGTATA
Source organism: Drosophila punjabiensis (assembly GCA_008042585.1). Taxonomy (NCBI): domain Eukaryota; kingdom Metazoa; phylum Arthropoda; class Insecta; order Diptera; family Drosophilidae; genus Drosophila; species Drosophila punjabiensis. Next base: position 1,701 of record VNJR01009757.1, read on the forward strand.
AAATGCAAGTTTCCTCTTTTTTATAAATGGTGTTTTATTCTCAATATCTATGCCACTTGTTCCATTTTGAGTGCCTTTCTCTTCATTGTTTTGTAATTTTTCTTATTATTAAGAATTTCATTTAAAGGTTCAGTAATAGGTTTAAATGTTTCCTCCAAACCCATAGTATTCTGACTTTTGAATTGTTTCAACTCGGAAAATTTCCTTTTTAAAGCATTTCGAGCTTTGATTAATTGTGATATAATTTTTGGATTCATTGTGAAGATGTTTTAAAATATTTCAATTCGAAAAATCAAGAGTGGTTATTTCAGTCTTGGAGTTGATTATGTACTAAAAATAATATCGTGCACATATATATCTATATATAGCTGATCTGATAGCTGATCTGATAAACAGACCTGCTATTAGGTCTGATTTGATACCTGATCAGGTTTAACAGGTCTGATAAACAGACCTGATCAGGTTTAACAGGTCTGATAAACAGACCTGATCAGGTTTAACAGGTCTGATAAACAGACCTGATCAGGCTTAACAGGTCTGATAAACAGACCTGATCAGGCTTAACAGGTCTGATAAACAGACCTGATCAGGTTTAACAGGTCTGATAAACAGACCTGATCTGACAAACAGACCTAATCTGATCTGATAAACAGACCTGATCTGAACTGATAAACAGACCTAATCTGATCACTAATCTGGAAATTAAAACTGAAAAAGAATCACACAAGTCCCTTTTCCCAATCAAAGTTTTTTGTTTTCATTTTTAAATTTATTTTTATTTATTTATTTATTTTTAATCCTGAAAAGAAAGTCTGAAAAAAATGTTTTTTCCAACTCCCTTTACCCAATAAAAAATTTAATTAATTTTAATTTTTATTAATTTTATTTATTTATTTATTTACTTATTTTTAATCCTGAAAAGAAAGGCTGAAAAAAATTTTTTTCCCAACTCCCTTATTTCAATAAAGAAGGTATTTAATTTTAATTTTTATTTATTTATTTATTTTAAATTGTTATTTTTTACATTGAAGAAAACATTACCATCCTCATGTTTTATGAGGTAATACATTCCCTCTGAAAAGAGGTAAATTAGACTGTTGTCTATGTAGCTTAAGCTATCCGGGAGGTGAACGATGAAATTGGCAAGTTCGACCGTAATATTGGTACTGGATTTGCCCGACTTGACCCTCATCATCGAGAAGATATCGAAGGCCATGTTGATAGGAAGCTTATCAAAGCTAAGCCTGCGTTTAACCTTGGATGTGTTAAACTCCTTCATCAGCGGGTCCAACTCAATGTCCCTGAGAAGGGCATCAATATCGGCCTCTGTCACTCCAGGAGGTAAGATGGTGCTGGTGGAGCTGGGGGACCCGGTGGAGCTGGTAGAGCTGGGGGACCCGGTGAAGTTGGAGGAGCTGGTGGTGGCGATGTTTTCAAAAGACTGCATGTTGTTGACGGTGTTGTTGCTGTTGGCAATGCTGCTGCTCAGTTTTCGGTGGCTGATCCTCGCTGAATGATAATTTTCCTAGACCACCTGCCTGATTTTGTACCCAGCAAGGAGCGCATTTCTACTCCTCCCATCCTCCTAAACACATCTGGTATTGGATGGGATTCCAAGGATAGAACGTTTAGCGATGGAAAAAGGTCAAATTGTCCACTTGACGTTAAGTGTGGGTTTCAAAGGGCATGGGAGGAATTGCAGTCTAGTAAAAATTTGAGGCATAAATGCACGCAGTTAAATGACCCAAATTTTTGGAAACGTTCATAGTTATGTCTAATATTACTTCCTAAATATCTAATATCGTAAAACGAGTCTAATCCTCTTTTGAAGTATGCTACCCAATGTGAGCCGACTGAGCTAGAATCTGCCAGGTTAACTATTCTGCATTCGGAATGAAGTGGAGATTTTGGTATTTCATCTTTCATATAAAAGCCCCGAAAATTTGGAATATATTTATACGCAAACTTTAATATATCAATGTTGGACAGCTCTCTCTTGGGTAGCTCATTTAGCAGTTTTTTTGGTTGCGTTTTTGTTTTTTAGTATTTTTTTAAAAATGATATACCATACCCTTTCTTGTATGGTTGTAAATACAACCCCTTTCCCAATGATACCGATTCCATTTTTCGATTGTGTCTCTGGTTTTCCTCAAGTTGTGCCTTTGTCATCTTTGCATTGTTAATAGACGTTTCTATTGCTGCGCTTCCTGACGCTAAACTGCCCACAGCACTAAGGGCTGTTAAAATAGGTACCAATGATAAAAAATCACCAACTTTGGGAACTGCTATGATTCGTGGAACTACAACATTTTTCTTACACCCCATTGTGTTCGATACTGCATTGCGTGCCACTTTTACAGAATTCAATAAATCGAGTGGTTTATTCTTTCGCAATTCAATGCTTGCCTTCTTGATAATTGAAGCAAGAGATTTTTTTACTACTTTCTTTTTCTCTTGCTTTGTTCCCATCCCAAATTTTTTCTTAAGCTTCATCATATTTGTTACAAAATAAGATGCAGCTCTCTCACTAATACTACTGTTTGGTGCTTTTACGTGATCCCAAGCCCTATCAATTAAAACCGAGTCGGCTTTATGTCGTTCACTTAAATCCTTGAAATATTAATATGCTATATCGTGCGGGAGCACGATACAAGCTTCATCTAAGCCGTTGATATCACGATCACCGCGTGCTAATCGTTTCTCTAGCGTGTTCTCTAGAGTGTTATTATTTATGAGACCAGTACCCTGTTTGACATTTGATTTATGACTGATTAAATTTTAAAAATGTTTCCCCATATCAAATCAACCTCAATTAACGAATGATTGTCCTTGAATGAAGTCATTATCTCTAAAACATGCGTTTATTAAGGAAACATAAAAGTATCACAGTAAGAAACATTGAAGGTGCTGTTCATGGTGAGAATACACCACCGCGACACAGCTCATTATTGCCAAACACAATTAGAGGCTTAATTGTTGGACCATCTAATTGTGGAAAAATGTTATGATAAGTCTTATCGAAAGTCCAAATAGATTAAAATTTGAAAATATTTATGTATTTTCAAAGAGCTTATACCAACCTAAATATGAGTATTTGGAAAAACTTGTTAAACCAATATGAGGAATGGGATATCACACATTTTGAGCAAACAATAGTGTTTTGTCACCGCAGGAGGCTAAAAACACCTAAATTATGATATTTGATGATGTCGCATGTGAAAAGCAAGATAATATCCGAAACTATTTTTGTATGGGACGACATAGGAATATTGACTCATTCTATTTATGTCAAACATATACACATATACCGAAACATTTAATAAGAGATAATGGAAATTTTATTATATGGTTTAAGCAGGATGACTTAAACGTGTGTCTAATATATCGGGATCATATTAACAGCGATATGGACTATAATACATTTATGAAAATATCACAGCTCTGCTGGAAGGAGAAGTTTGGTTTTCTACTAATCTCTAATTACGATGATATGAATGCTGGACGATATAGGGAGGGATTCGATCAATTCATTATACTCGAACCAAAAAAAAAAAAAAAACAATAATGATGCCGTCGGGGCCTGGCGATCACAAAATTCCCAAAGAAAATGATGGCAAAAGATGGGGTTTGTTGGGGTGCAAAATAAAATAGCGTCGTTTCGCTTCGGGTTTTATTTCAGGAGTGATTTTACATATTATATATGGCGGCTTCGTTGCTGCCTCGGAACCGGGTCAAAACGGTACACCCTTCACTAGTGCTGAACTTGTTCAGCATGAACATTCTCCCCCCCCCCCCCGGAAGAGGAAGACTTGCGGAGTTAAGAGAGTGAGCACCGCCCCGAAAGGATCCATCCCAGCATCGAGTTCTGTGCCATCGGCAGGCCGTCTTGACCCGGGAGGATACCCGGTAGCATCAGGTCAGCGTATACATCTGCCCCAAGTACAGCCGACACTAGAGATGGGTGAAACCACCGGAGCGAATCTCAGTGGCGCACACCCGTTGGTCGCCAATGCCCGTGATGGCCAAATTGAGTGCCTTTACCAAGGATATATGGATGCGACTCACAGGACAGCACGTATCCACCAGGACTCGGACATCAAACCGCTTCTGGTCGGATCCGATTAGAACGGCCGCAGTCGGGAGGATGCTGACACTTGTGCGAGCCAGGATAGGCGCGCACGACGGCCCAGTAGAAGCGCTGCGGGATGGCGATACATCCATCGGCGAGGATGAGCGTCGGGATCTCGTTGGGGACGCTTGTTGGCGCCGCTGTGGCCGACGCTGAGGCCGAAGAGCCGCGGATGGTTGGCGCTTCTGTCGGGGTCGCGAAGAGAGCTGATGCTCCGAGTGGATGTGCAGAAGGGTGTGGTGGTCCTCTTTGCAGATGTGGCACCTCGCTTTACTGCGACATGACCGACCGGAATGCTCCTGCGCCAGACAGTTAGCACAGTACTTGTTGATAAGTACTGCGCGGAGCCGCTTCACAGCCGGCAACTGAAGAAACCGCTGGCAACTCCTCAGCGCGTGGACTCCTCTGCAGACTCGGCATCTGTAAACCTGGCTTCTGGACAGGCGGCGGGCAACTTGGTGGGTCGTTGGAGCCATGCTACATGCGGATCTGAATAATGGATGGATAAATATAAAAAAAAGTGAAGTATTCTGGATGGGGATGATCGACACACATGGACGAAAAAACACAAAACGACGTAGAATGACACCAACTTAGGACTAGTAAGATGTCAATTGGAAGGATTAACGTATTGAGGAGTCACTGTGATCGATGGGGCCGTCCATTGGAAGATGAATCATCTTCGCTACTGGCCGTCGGATGACGCCCCGTGTTGTGAGCACGTCTGCCACTCTGACCTTGCCGTCTATGCCAGGACAGACCAGTTGGATACGCCCAAGCCGCCATTCGTTGGATGGCAAGTTCTCCTCTTTAATCACGACCATGTCTCCGGCCTCTCGCGATGGAAATTTCCATTTGTTCCTTTTGTGGAGCTCCTTTAGGTATTCCTCCTTCCAACGCACACAGAACTGCTGATGTAGGGCTTTCAACTTCCGCCACCGATTAATAATGGAGCTTGGATTTTCTTCAATCTCAGGCTCAGATACCGCCAGAAGTGGCCCACCGATTAGAAAATGCCCCGGACTAAGAGCCACAAGGTCTGTGGGGTCTTCGGCCATTGGCGAAATAGGCCTGGAGTTCAAACAGGCCTCAATTTTCGCAAGGAGGGTAGCCAGTTCTTCGAAGGTGTACTTCCCTGCGGCTGTGTGTTTGTAGAAATGAGATTTGAAGTTTTTTGCACCAGCCTCCCAAAGCCCTCCCATATGAGGTGCGCCAGGAGGGTTAAAATGCCAGGTCAAGTTCTGGAGACTGTGCTTGGCTAGAACCAATGCTCTTGCTGATTCCAAAAAATCTCTGGATAAGGACTTTTAGGCTCCGACAAACGTTTTCCCGTTGTCAGAGTAGACGTGTTGTGGACAACCACGCCAAGAGGAAAAACGAGAGAAAGCCGCCAAAAATTTCTCTGTCGTCAAGTCGGATGTCGCTTCGAGATGGATAGCCCTGGTACTGAAACAGACAAAAACGCAGACGTACCCCTTGGTGATTTTGCAGGCTCGACCGACATAACTCTTGATGTCAAATGGTCCCGCAAAATCCATATCTGTATGAGTGAAAGGCCTGGAGAAAGTGGATCTCGAACGGGGGAGATTCCCCATCAACTGCTTTTGCAGGTTCTTTTTGTGTATGACACAAACTCGACAGGAGTGAATTGTTTCTTTAACCAGCCTCTGAAGCTTAGGAATCCAGAATATAGAACGAATCAGTCGCACCATTAACTGATTCCCCCCATGCAAGGATATGCGATGGGTAAAAAGACTTGTAGCTTCGCGAACCTACACCGTGCTGGGATGATGATTGGATGTTTCTCATCATAACTGAGCATCTCAGATGCTTGTAGTCGGCCGCTTGCCCTCAAGACCCCGTTTGCGCCGAGAAAGGGGTTTAGGTTAGAAATAGTGCTTGAGGATGGAATTTGCAGCTTGTTACTCAGGGCCTGGTATTCGACGGGATACTCATTCCTTTGAGTGATCACAATTAACCTCTCTTGCACGTCGGACATTTCAGCTGCAGTGAGTTCGATCGATGGAGCTATACCTTTCTTTTGGCATCTTTTCGCAAAACGGATCACGTAAGCTAGAACCCGCAAAGCACTGTCGAAGGTTAAAAAACGCTCCAGGATATCCCCTACTGGGGGCAATGTGACGCTATGACATTTGATGGGGCGTTGCTCAAGCTCGGTTTCCGGATGGCCTGATGATTCGCACGGCCACTGCTCCTGCTTGAGTGGCAACCAAGCCGGCCCGTGCCACCAAAGTGTGCTGTCCCTAAGCTCTTGCGGTGAGACGCCCCGGCTTGCCAGATCAGCTGGATTGTCTACGGATCGTACATGGCCCCATTTGCTTTTGTTGGTGCAAATGGGTCTTCGCGACCCTATTGGCAACGAATGTCGTCCAGGTGCACGCTGGCTTACCTAGCCATGCAAGAACTATGGTAGAGTCGGTCCAGTAAAAAATCTCATAAGTATTTGGAGGCATTTCGGAAATTACTGCTGCTGCTAGCTCTGTGAGCAGCACCGCTCCGCACAATTCCAGACGGGGTATGGAGATGGACCTGACTGGAGCGACTCGGGTTTTAGACGTCAGCAAATGGCTAGAACAGCCGTCAGTCGTTTCAACTCGGACGAAAATAGCAGCCCCATATGCGGCCTGTGACGCATCGCAAAACGCATGGTACTTAATTTGGCTGCTGGCTAAAACGCACCCATCTCGGAATACGAATTTCCCTCAGGGTTGGATACGCTTTTAGGAACTCTTGCCACTTTGTTATGAGATCGGTGGGGAGCGGCTGATCCCAGCTCAGCTCCCTCAGCCAAATTTCCTGCATGAAAATCTTGGCTCGGATTACGAAAGGCGATAACTATCCTGCTGGGTCTAAAAGCTTAGCTATCTGAGCTAAAACCTCTCGTTTTGTGTAGGCCGTTTGGAGGGGAATCTCCATTGGAATAAAACAGAAACTATCGGATGTAGCTTGCCAACGGATCCCCAGAGTCTTCGCCGTGCTGGCATCTTCCAGTTCAAGGAAGTCTGCACTCACTAAGTGTGCCTTTGGAATCGCTTCTAGGAGTCTCTTTTCGTTCGCAGTGGAAAACCGGCACTCTCGAGAGCCAGCCGAAGCTTTTTAATGGCTAAAACTGCGGACTGCTGAATGTGAACACCAGCGAGCACGTCGTCGACGTACATGAAATTCGAAATGATGTCACTTGCCAAAGGATATTGGCCTCGAATGTCCTGAGCCAACTGTTGTAGCACGCGGATAGCCAGGAAAGGCGCACAGTTCACGCCAAAGATGACTGTATCGAGTTCATATTCACAAAGCTCTTCGTTTGTGTTGCGGAAAGGATTCTCTGGAAGCGCGTATGCCCAGGATGTCTGTACATCTTTGTGATGTCAACATTAAATACAAACTTATAGAATCGCCATTTGAGAATCTGGATATTAAGATCGGACTGCAGTACCGGCCCCGCATGAAGGATATCATTGAGGCTGTTCCCGTTTGATGAGGGATTGGAAGCGTTGAACACGACGCGAACTTTCGTCGTGGTGCTATCTGGTTTGAACACAGCGTGATGAGGCAAATAAAAATTGCTGGAATCGTTCGGAGAGACTTGGTGCATATGACCTAAATCTAAATACTCTTGAATGACCGAGTCGTACTGCTCCTTTAATGAAACGTCCTTATTCAAACGAATTTCGTTCCGGAGGAACTGAGCCAATGAAATGGGTCTGGAATGTCCCAGATTAATGTTGTCCGGCTCCTTAAAGGGCAGTTTTCCTCGCAGGCCGAGGTGGAATCCTCGACTAGCTTCACTGGAACATCCTCCACCTCCACAAACTTTGTGAAAATGCTGTCTAGTTTGGACTCGGTGACAGCTAATTGGGAAGAAAAAGAACATCCGAATATGGTCTCTTGACCAAGGAGTGTCCCGCAAATATTGGAATGGGATCCGCTGAGAACGATCGATGGCAGGATATTGGCACCAACGAGCACGTCAATCTGCGAGCTTCGGTAGAAATTCGGATCTGCTAGTTGCACAGGTGGAAGATCCTTCAAGGAATCCTCTGGGAGAGTATAGGGTGGGGGATTTCCATATGCAAAGGTTTCAATCTTAATATGGGGCTTGACAGGGGAACCTATGTTGAGTTGACAGCGTTTACGGGGTTGAGCCGCAACAGTAAGGTTTACTCCTGAGACTTGAGCTTGGATAGACTCATAAGGCAACTTGATCAAGTTTAACAACCGTTCAGAGATAAAAGTTGCCTCGGAGCCCGAGTCAATGAGTGCTCGTGCTGAGTATTTAATGCCCAAATGGGAAATTTCTATTAGCGCCGTACTTAGGAGGACTCCTTGAGTGTTAACGGATTAATCGTTGATATGCCAAAGGATGGAAGACGGGGAACGTCGAATGATGGGAATACGGCGAAAAAAATTTTTCAAACCCTGAGTTGGCCTCCGAAATAACAGGCATAAACAAAACTTTGATAACCAGATGCGCAACATTATTGCAAGCTTTAGCATCAGGATACAAAATTAATGACAGAAAATTTGACTCCTATGCGCTTGAAACTGCGAGACTACTAATTAATAAATATTCATGGTACTGTTTACCCCCGACGGTGCACAAGGTCTTAATACACGGCGCTGAGGTTATAGAGCACGCGATCTTATCGATTGGTGAACTATCAGAAGAAGCTGCGGAATCAAATAATAAAGAAATTAAAAAATGTAGATTAAACCATACCCGAAAAATGTTGCGAGTTATTTCAAATGCAGATCTCATTAACAGATTGATTTTGAGATCAGATCCATTTATAACAGGCCAACGAAAACTGCCGAGCCCACCCAAATCTTTGTTATTATTATCTACATTTAATTTATTGGAAACATCTTGTTAAGTTTTTTTATGCTATTTTTTCTTACCTTAGTTCCAGAACATAATAAAATATATAAATAATAAATTAAACTATTAAATGTGTTTTTAATGCCAATCAATATACAGGCCTGCTCCCGATCTCGAAATTTGGTTTCGATTTCGATTTGACCAAAATCTTTCGATTTAGATTTTAGCTGCTCTGGTTCTCGAGTAGTTTTTGGTATCGTTTTGTTATCGGAATGTTTAATATTTTTTGTTGCTTATTGGCAAAATGCTAACAAGTGTTTAAGCTATTATTATTATATTATTTGTTTTAGGAGCCAAATAAGGGCGGCAATTGCTTATTTAATTCATTTATTTACATGAAGAGGCTGCCAGTTTGCATGCAGTTTCATTTCCAGTGGTTTCAATTAAATTTGAACAGCTCTTTGTACAATATTTTTGCTAAGGTTTACATTTAATAAGTATTTATAGCTGAGTGTTTCTTAACGACTTGTTCCGCCAACTCGAAATATCTTGTTGCCGGCGCCAAAATTTGTGTTGTCAAATATGAGGTGGGTTCAGAAATAAATGTTTTATAAAATAACTACGTGCCAGAATGATCATGTTGTGATGTGAAATAAACATCAATAGACCACTGAGTATACTATTTTTTCCCTTAGCAAACAAGATCTGATTTGATAAGAAAAAAGGCATTTATTTTTCATTTTGGCCAGATAAAGGTGCCCGTTTTGCAAATCGAAACCAGCTTACGATTTCGAGAACCGGAGCACCAATTCCCTCCTTCTTCAATTTCATGTAACGTCCCATTCTGCCGTGGGTTAATTTACTTTAATTGCTTCCCCGTCCCTTTTGAAACGTGTTCCATTCGATCGAGTGCAGGTGGAATGAGTGTGGGAAAATTCGGTTGTTCTGATCCTCTAATGGGAAACAAAAAATGTAAGTACTTTGTTTTTCCGTTACGTTTCAGCACCCTTCTTCAATTACAAGCCCTGTTCCTTTTTTAAGTGGGCTCGTGGGAACATGCACGTGCGGGGTGGGATCACTCTGGCGATCCGGCCTTTTTCAAATACATCTTGCGCGGCCTTTTTTAAGTGCACGTGCGCTCCATGATCGCCCCCGAGATCAACCGTTGCATTCACACTCGTATCCATATCCTTGTGTGAACCCTTTCACAAGTGCCCTTTTACATGTACTGACCCTAATTAAGTGCATCTTTATTACCCCCTCTGTTGACAGGTTGACATCTAACCCTAATTAATTGCATTTTTATTACTCAAAACA
>VNJR01009761.1:0-93092 GCA_008042585.1 Drosophila punjabiensis
GAACACACACTTGCGCGCATGCTTTGTGTTTTGGAGACTGATCGAGATTTGAACAATATTTATCCTAGAGCACCAATTCCACATATACCCCCAAATTCAAATCTCCTTATATATTTATTTAAGACCCCACATCCGAAAGCTAAGAAATAAAAAGGTATTATACATTGAAAGTAATTCGCGGTTTTTGTAGAGCGCAGGCAGCCCTGCTCTGCGGCATTCCAAGGATGATATTTTAGTTGGGGAAAACACACTTGTGGGCTTGCGTCGAGTAGGATTATAGTACGTTTTAGTACCAATTATTATTATGTTAGCAATAAAGTTATTCGAAAAAAATTGAACGAGTCTTTTTAATGGGTCAGTGGGTTGACAAGGCGCCACAACATTAAATCGCATACAAATCAGGTCGAACATGGAACACACTAGAAATTACTATGCCGAAGTCATTATCTATATGAAAACAAATAAGATTGAGAATCTTCTTTTTTGTTTAAAGCTCACTACAAATATATGTTGATATTATTTTTATTAATTTATTAACATAAACCATTTTTATTTGATTTATTTATGGAAATTAAGTAAACAAAGAAATAATAAATCCTCTGCGGCTTTGTTTTCGTATTAAAGCTGAATTCATAGGGAAAGCATTTCTCTTTTTGGAGCGCGCACTGTACTTATAGACGCAAAAGGCAGCGATGGCTCTATCGATAACTTCGATAAATATTCAAACCTTTTTTATAAATGAATAGAAATTTTTTTAAAGAATTATGAATCTAAAATTATTTTATATATTTTTATTTTATTAGTCGCAAATTAACGGTTTTTTTTTAAATAAATAAATTCAAGAATTCTCTTGTACGGTAAAAAGGGTTACAAAATTGGGTAAGCAGCACCAAGTTTTCACACCTAGGCTCGAATCCGCACTGTTCTCATTGGAGGGGTCGGCAAAGCAGTGTTTAAATACATTCCAACTTGACAAAGCAGTGTAAAGCAGTGCATCGTTGTCTGTATTAATCGGTCTATCGATTGTTTACAGCCGGTGATGCCCATAACCTCTATACAATTGCGGTAATTTTAAAATTACAAATTAAATTACAAAAAATTACTTTCAATGATATTTAGAATTTCAAAAAATTATTAAATACAAAGAAATTACTAATACTTACAGAAATACTGACTAATCTCGAATTAGTTGAAAAATCAACAAGCTGAAAGTTTGAACTCTTACTAAAATGATAACAATTTGCAAAGAATTAAAATGCTTTCGATTTTATTTTTTCTTTTTTAAATTTCACATTTTATTTTCTTTTGTTTTTCACTTCAAAAGGATTTTGTAATTAATCATTTGTCACACATTTTCACTATCCTTATGTTGAGTGTTAAGTTTGCATTTGCAATTGTATAATCATTGTGTAATCTTTTTTTATTTTCTTACGCTTGCATATTATTCATTGTTGTTGTTTCTTGTTTTCAAAAGTATTAACATCCATTGCATGTTCATATATATTTTGTTTCTGTGTTGTTGTTGTTCTTGCTGCAGCTGCTAAGTATGTTTGTTTTACAATTAAAATTGAATTTCAATGTGCTGCCACCGGGCGTGGCACGTTCCCAAAGCGGCTGCCGTTGCCATGGGTTTCTGCTTTGGAATCCCCTCTGGGATCCCATCTGCTGCTCTGGCCGAAAGGAAGGTGTGGTAAGAGATATAACTAACAATTACGCTCGAAAACAAATCAGATATCCGATAACAATTTGTTAAAAGAGACTTCAGTGCGTCGTGTGCACACATGAACTTAATTAAATGAGTCGAGTACATGGTTTGGCTCTCAAACATTCGTATAATAGTGACTATGTATGTATATATATATTTAATAAAAATGCTTTAAAAATAGTCAAATGCGTACAAAAAGTTTCACGCCGCTGCGAGTGCTCGTGCTCGGGCTCGCATTCAAATGAGTGTTCACATAATTTAACTATTTCATTTCGCTAGAGTCTTCCAACTGGCTGACTGCACCTCGCCTCGCCTGTGGTTGGTTGCTTGGTTGGGTCTGGGTTTTATCATTAATTAATATATTTACTTTACCGCTGTCGCCGTCCTCGAACTTATATAAACCGTAAAAATATTGTTAAAACATTGTGATTCTTGGTAAATTTCTCCTGGTTTGTCCCGTGTTTGATTAGCATTCATCCGGATTAGCGGATGATCTATATCATTCGACTGTTTGTATACATTTAGAATTTTTTGTTGTTGTTGTTGTATTTACTCGACTTCTTAACTATAGCTCTCTATGGTCTGTAGTTTTTATTATTTCCTCCGCGTCTCCCTTCGTTTCGTTTCGTTTCGTTTAATTAAAGTTTACCTTTGTATATTTAATTCAATTTGATTGGAAACCTAAAAAATGTTTTGATTATGTTTCGATTTGTTGCTACATGCTGGCTTTCAGGGGTAAAAAAATGAATGAGTGTGAATGCCTGTCTCTAAGTACACTGAAAAACCAAAACCGTTGACAATCAGTGCCGGGGGAACAATAATAATACGTGTACGTTTCAGCAATTGGGGGATTTCATTGTTCCTGAATCGAATAACATCATCATCATCGAAGCTGCATTCACAACCAATTAATTATTATTTCATTTTTCCCGTTTGGTGTGTGTGGTATTTCACTATATTATCATATTGTTTTCGCTAATAATTCCCTCTACAAAAAGGTGAAAACCATAGGTCGGTCTTGAGACATGTCAAGGAAATCAGGGGCTTAGTTCTTCAATTAAACTTGGTTCTCGAAAAGGTGCCTTGTCTATGGGGGAATCGGATCGATTGGGGTCTCCTTTGTTTAACTTTAATATAATTCTGTTTCGATTCTCGAGTTCTTAAAGAGTGTGTGTTCCAAGTGAAGTTCTTAATTATTATTGTAATTCTGCTAGAAGGTGTCGTCTTTTTGGTTTGTGTTGCTTCTGCTTACGCTTAATATTTTCCTCTTGCTTGTTCTTTTGCATAGTTATTTATAGTTTGTATTTTAATTAATTTGCCCGCGTTTAACATGTTTTGAGTTTTAATTGCTGCCATTATTATTTTTTTTTTTTTGGTTTTGCTGATTGGATTCTGAGTGTGTAGGTGTGTGTGTGTGGGGTTGGGGGGCATTGAGCCCAATTCGCTTGTTATTATTTTTCGTTTTGTTAGTTTACCATTTAACATTTTGACTAAATTTTTGCTATTTTCGTTTTACCATTTTCGTTTATGTGTATGTGGGCTTTGTGTATTTTCTTTTTCAGTGTACTTCCTACAAACTAAACATTTCATTGCTGCATTTTTTTGTTGTTTTTAATTGTTTCATTACGATTACGAGTGTGTGTTGATTCGCTTCAGTGTGTGTGTGTGTGGCTTAATTGGCTAAAATTTTCTTCATTAACCACCTTGGGCTTGTTTTTGTTTTTCCTTATTTTTTTCTTTTTGCATTTGACTTTGCTTTGTTTTTTGTTTTGTTTTGTTTTGTTTTTGCTTTTATAATTTAAATTCTCTAAGCCTAAATACAATGGTTGCAATTTGTTTACGGGTCGTTTCCCTCCTCACGCCTGCGACAGCTTCGTCCTCTCGTCCTGTCCTCAATAAGTGTATGTATTTAAATCGAAATTACTTTCAAGTCTTTTTCAGCGACAAATGCATTTGAATTTGTTCTCGTATTTCTTAATCTGGTTTAATCTCCTCGCTTCTGCTTAGTTCATATTAAATCTGCTCAAAATCCTTCGCTTTAATTATGCTTTTATTATATGTTTTGCACTTTAAATACAATTCAATATAAATCAAAGTCTTCTCTTGGTTACTTTATTATTTCATATAGATTTTAGGTCTTCTCTTTCTAGGGGGAACTCTCGCGGGGGAGTCCTTTTCGTGATGCGAAACGTAAACGTAAAACTGACAAAACTCTTCGATGTTTTATATCCTTTTAGTTAAAAATGGCAGACAGGCGGACAGAGAGGGAGATGGAGCAAGAGCAGAGACAAACCAAAGGTAAGCATTCTTCAACCGCATTCATTCCTGATGAATTAAATCACTGCATCTTCCCAGGCTGAGCTTGAAAAATGCTTTCGATTTGATTTGAACTCTGAACTATCCTGCTCCTGCTTCTGCTCCTGACTCCCTGCGCGCCTGCTGCTGCCGTTTCACTTGCCTTCACCGCTGCTCTGGCTCTCTGTTGCCGTTGCCTTACACTTGATTAGTTAAAATTGAGAAATCGAACAAAGGATCTGAAGTTTGAAGTTTGAAGTCGAAGCTGGCCAAGAGCTCTTGTGCCGGCTTGGCGCTCAGCTTGGCTTAGCTTAGCTTAGCTTGATACTAAATGTTTTCGGTTTGGTTTTGCTTTGCTTTTTCTGATTTAATTTTTCACATCGTCTTTGCGGGTTGTTGACTGTGGATCTGTGCCTAAATTTATCATGTCTCGTGGTTTCCACACCGGGGACCCTACAATAAATGAAAGAAAAGAAAAGATACAATGGAAACCATATATGAAAAAATATATGAAATATTTTCGGTTGTTTTGAAGAACTTAATTTGTAGTTTCTCTGTTACTTTTCTTCTCTGGCTCTTCAGATAGAATATATAGATTTAGATAGCGAAAGAGTTAGAGTTAGAGATAGAGAAAGAGAGTTAGAGTGGGAGGAGAAGCGTCTCCAGTTGGTTATATACAGATTTTCACGGGTTAAAGTTAACGTGGCCAATTCGGGGGTTCGTTCGTTAGAGTCGACAAAAAAAGCATGCAAGCAGGGGCTGGGTTCTTCGGTTGGGAAAGTATAAGCAAAACTAATTATTGTTTAATGTTTAATGAGAACTACTTCAAGCGGGGACGCTACTCGATATAGTGGGGCTCGGGACTGGGGAGTGATTAACAGCTAATTCAACAACTAATACGGGTGATTAGGTTTCTTTTTTTTTTTTTTGGGCGGGGAAGGTAGAGTTGTGTTGGCTAAAATGTTGACATCGCTTGGTTCACTTTTATACTTTGCATTTATTGCTATTTTTTCTAGTTTTAGAGTTAGTTCTCGGATTTAGTTAATCACTAAGCACAGTTGGACCGGTCAATTCCCGAATTTCTGATCAAAAGTTTTGCATTTTATGCCAACATTTTCCTTTCTGCCTCTGATGTATGCTTTTCGTGTGAGTGTTCTCTTGCTTGGCTGAGGTTGAGGGCTCCAATTCGTCAAACAAAATGAAAGGTAGAAATTTATGTAAATATAGAGATGCAGGGGGATAGGGGCTTTTTTGTAATGCGTAATTCGTAATTTGTAATTTGGAAAATTTTGCGGTAGAGTGGCGACAGTGGCTGTGGCTGTGGCAGTGGCAGTGGGTGAGTGGTGAAAATAGAAATTGTTTCGCATTTTTGGTGTTGTAAACCCACTTGCTAATTTCGAAATTAGTTTTCCAGATGCAAAAAGTCAAAGAGCGTGATTCAAAACGATGGATAAAGTTGGTGCATAGATGAGAGTTTCATAAAATTCAATTTGGTTTAATTTTATTTCAGTTTGTTTCTGGCACACAAAAAACTAGTTGAAAATGAAATTTCTGGCAAATAATTGCGTTTCCATATACAAATATTTCTGTGTGTGAATGTGTGAGAGTGTTTTTTAAAAAAATGCCGAATAAATTCTGGGAAATCTGGATACTGGAGAGGAGGATGGTGGCTGGTTGGTGTGGGGCACGTGTGTGTAACCATAAGACATATATATATATATATATAGTTAGTTAAATATATATAGAGATCGATTATTATGGACATGGCCCTCTTTCGGCTCAACATGGCATTCAACAATATTCTTTTTGGCATAGATCTCCGGGCACACTCTCTATATAGTGGTTAGTCATTGAGAAAATGCAAAACGTTCATCAAATCGAAAAGGAATTATGCTATAAAGTTGCAAAGTTCATAGATCTCACAGGTTACTTTAGCTAATTATCAGGTAATTATCAAGCGATGCCAACTAATAATATCAAGTGTTTGTAACAGACACAACAGATACACAGAAACGCCGAAGACAATACAAACAATAAGATGCGTAACGTACATTTGAAACTATGCTTGCAAAATGCAAGTACAGAGAAGTGAACAAAATTCCCTTGGCGTTACGCATCTTGCTGTTTATACTGTCTTTGGCTACACGCTACGAAGAGATGCACGCACACAAAGGCTCCGGCTCCGTTTCCATTTCCGTTTCCGGTAATGGAAAATAAAACCTAAATTCTGGAACTCCGACCTACTACGACTAAATATCTATAACTGAACCAACTTGGGACTTTGGATTTTAGTTATCTTTGAGATAATTTGCGTGTATAGACAAAATGAAATATCACCCGTTTAATTGTTTAATTACTAATTCAATCCAAGTACTCAACGTCCAAGTCGTCGTCGTCGCTTGCCTAATTACAAATGAATATTGCACTTACCTGCTAAGCAACTACTAAACAAATATAGATGCATAACTAATTTAGGGGGATTTGGGGGTCTAAGTTCGGGGGCTGGACTCTCGAGGGGGTGGTGCCTGGGGGGATGGGCCAGGAAATCGACGCATAAACTGCTCCGGCTTCCGTTCCTTGTCGCTGCTGTCCACTCTTATTTATTTGTGTGTGTACTGTATTTTATGCACTTATTTGTTTATGCATATATACTTCCATACGCCATTTCGTTAATTGCATTTCAATTGCTTTAGTTTGCTGCAGTTTAGTTTAGTTCAATTTAGTTTAGTGCTCCGAGCTTAGGGGCTCTCTGCGCTTTAGTTTGGTTTAGTTTTTACGTTTAGTTTGTTGATTTTTCGATTATTTGCTTAGTGGATTGCGAGGGTGTGTGTGAACGTACGTGTGTGTTTGTGGATTACCGGTTAAATTTGATATTTGTTTTAGCTTTACCGTTACTCTCAAATGTTTCGCTGTCTGCGGTCTCCGCTTATCGCTTATCCCTATTTAGTTTAGTTTGCCTTTATTTTTGCATATTTTTCGTTTCGAGTACTCCCGTTTTCCGTTTAGTTTAACATTTATGCTGTATGTATGTATATGCTGACGTATAATATATATATATTTGTGTGTATATTCCATATTTACGATGTATACTTTGATTTTTGAGAGTGTTTTTCCATTTGATTCCATTCTTTGTTTTTTGATTTTGCTGCTGCTGTGAAGCCCAGTGTAAACTGTGAACTGTAAACGTTTCCTTTGAAGCTTAAACTTATTTATTTACGTTATTCCGACTATGTTTCGCTTTTTGGCTTGCTTAATACTTTCGCTTTGAATTCTCGTTACAACAACCTGAAATTTTTGGTTTGACCCTAAACCGCGCCGCTTGTTATTTAGTCGAGAGTTCCGAAGGGGAAGATGTCGGGTTGAGTATCTATGGTTTTTCCTGGTTTCCCTGTTGGCTACCTAGGTGTACATTCATATATATATATGTATATATAATTTGATTACCCATTTACTGAACATTGAGGTACGACTTACGATTATCATTCTCTCTGAATACACATACGCCTTGTATTCATTTTATTGTGTTTGCTGATTTAATTGGAATTTTGATTTTGATTTTGATTTTGGAGGAATGTCAGTATGCGTTTGGAATGAAAATGTTGGGAAAAACCGATGCGGAAAATGTAACATTTCATTCGATTTGCCCCGTCGACTTGTATATGCATGTATATTTGTTTATATCTATATAAAAAACCTATAAAATCATACAAAAACCATATGCATTCTATATGCAAATTATTTGTCACAACATTATTGGTACATACACACCGATGCCCTCATCGCACACAACAACACCATCGAAGTGTGTGTGCAAATTGGCAAAATTTTCTAACTAACTAATGTTTTTTTTTTCTTTGTTTTCCATATTTTTTTTTTAGTTCTCTAGTGATTTTTTTGATTCTACTTTATGTAAATAACCCTCTCTTGTTAGGTATATGACATGTTAACCCACGGAGTGTCGGCACTCAACTTGTGCCAGCTCAGTTGCAGTCGCACGGATCGTAGATTGCAGATTGCAGATTGCAGTTTGCATTTTGCAGATCGCAGATTGCAGTTTGCATTTTGCAGATTGCATTTTGCAGATCGCAGACCCACGGCCAGAGATGGATAATTAAAAATCTTTTGGGGGAAGTGACACAGTTTCTTCCCAGCGCTTGGCGGCGACTTTCCTTTAAGTTTTCTGTATAGTTTTTCTGTTCCTGTTGCTGGCTGTCTTACTTTTTCCCGCAGCTATATATATGTTTCAAGTTGAGTTTGCCATTTGTTTCTCTGTGTCTCTTAGTAGTTTGCTTGAGTGCGAGTATGAATTTCAACTTTAGTTTTAGTTGCTGCCGCTGCTGATGCTGCTGCTGCTGCTGCTGCTGCTCTCTTCTGTTGTTTGCCCTCGTAATTACGGCACTTGAGTATTGTGTGTGCAACGCGGCGTATACGTAATATTTCTACTTGCCACCCCGAGGCGAGTGGAACTTCCGCCATTTTGTTTGTTAATGTGAACCAGCGACTGCAGGTGTGCGTATGCAGCACTGTGGGGGCGTGTGTAAGTATATGCTTGTAAATCACGGCGAAATGTTCGCGCTCAACTCGGCAGCAACTTAAATAATTAACTGGGAACTGGTAGCAGGGAGCAGGGAGCAGGGAGCAGGGAGCTGGGAAATGGGCTCTGAGAACTGGATAGTGCTGGTTATGCAACCCGGCTCCTTGCCCCCCTTGTCCTTTGATTAGTTTTCGGCATGAACTCCACATCCGAGGCTAAAAGAGTGACTTACGGCTAACACTTATACAACGCGAGAGTACGCGAGTTTAGGTTTCTGCATATTGCTTCTTCGACTTCTGTTCATGCAGAGAGTATATACTGTAGGCTAGGTCTTTGATTTCCATTTCAATCCCTTGTGTCTTGGAAGTTCGGTTCGATTGCTTGGCTACTCTATATGGTTAGCGTCGTGAGTTTACGTATATCTGAGCTGAGTTTGGTTAAAATTAGTTTGTTGAGGCATTTCGGGTTCTTGTTAGGTTGCTGTTATCTGTCATCTGCTTTGGGGATTGGGTCAATCAACTTTATTGTGGCTTAGACATGGATCTCGAAGTAGTCGTGACAGTCCACACAGCCGCCCGGGGCCTCAACGCTGGAGGCTCCCATCTCGGGCACGAATCCTATGCCGCCGGTGGCCGTCGGCTGGGCGCTGACCACCACCATTCCCACTCCGCGTGGCGTCTTCTTCCGCGTGCGACTTTGCCGCACGCGGGACTTATGCTAGGAGGGTCTCTTCTGGTACAGACAGTCGATGCATGTGGTGTATTCCGGTGCCGAGGAGCTAAGCTGATAGCCACCGGAACCCTGCGGATCGTGCTGGCAGCCGCCGCCTCCTCCGTATCCACCCATATCGGGTACGTAGCTCATGTACTGGTGCTGCTGCTGCTGCTGGTGATGATGCACTGGCTGGGGAGGATGCCTGGGCAGCGGGTCGTATATGGGCTGCGAGAAGGTGTTCTCCGCCGACTGTGAGCGCAATGGTCCCGAGCTGTAGACCACGTAGTTTCGTTCCGGAGACACACCATAGGCCCTGTGACCGTAGGAGCTGCTCGTGGTGGTGCTATCCCGCGAGGTGGAGCGCTCCAGAGACTTGCTCAGCCTGCTCCTGGCACTGGTGCCGCCTCCGCCACCGCCACCGCCTCCGTAACGTCCCGTGGGAGCAGCAGCCACATAGTGATCGCTGCACGTCTGGTTGTCATACACCGGATAGTACTGATACGTCTCCTGGGCCCCCCGTGTCCTGGTGCCCGTCTCGAAGCTGCCGTGAGCGGACATGCTTCTCTTACGGCCGCCGTGCGGCACATCCAGGTTGTGATCCGAACCGTCGCGGCTGTCGAAGCTGCTGCGCGGCGAGTGGCGCAGGCAGGTGGCCCTGTCCGGCGACAGGTGGTCCACACTGCTTCTGGGCGAGATGTGCGGCGACAGGGTCTCCACACTGCACACGTGCGAGGGTCCGCCCTTCTTCAGGCAGCTCCTGTCCGGACTCTTTGACTTGGCCGGACTGGAGGGCGGCTTGAGGATGCCCGGAGCCGGGCCAGTCGTATGCTTTAGTATGCCGCCACCCTCGGAGGAGCGACGTGGACTGGGAGTCCTCCTACCGCCCGAGAGCCGGTCCTGGGAGTTGTCCCGCGAGGAGCAGACGCTCAACCGCTTGCCCTGATCGCTCAGACTGGTGCGCGGCGACTTGATCTTGATGATCCTTACCGGGGAGCTGCCCTGGGACTTGCAGCGATCCGGTGAGATGTATATCTGGCGCCTGCCACCCTTTACCTTGGTGGAAGCCGGACGCTCTGGGGACTTGGCCTTAAAGATCTTGTCCACCTTCTTGTCAATCACCACGATGTGCGAGGCCAGCGAGCTGGTGGCTTCCTCTTCGGTCTCGTCTTCCGATCGCTCCGAGGGTCCGGTGGTGGTGCCAGTGCTGTCCGACTCTGTGGCTGGCCGCGAGCTGGGCGATTCTATGTCCACCACCACTGTCTGCTGTGTGTTCTCCACAATGGTCTGCGGCTCTGGCGACAGGCTCGAGTCGTTCTGCTGCTGATCGCCAGACTCCTCGGTCAGGTCCTGCGGATCGAAGGCCTTCTCCCGCAGGCTCTCCATGTAGGCGACAATGTCGCAGGTGCCGCCGTCGGCCAGATTCTCCTGCTCGAGGTCGCTCAGGTGCTTATCCATGAACCGCGCAGTGGCGTCCGTCTCGGTCGGGTCGCGTCGGTCGCTTCTGTCACGTCGCTGCTTATGCATCGAGTCCCTGGCCTGGCCCGCCGGATGCTGGTGGACGACGGCCACCTGCTGGGAGGCGGCCAATCGCTCCGCCTCGCTCTCAAAGATCTCGATCACCTCGATCTCCTGCTTGGGTGACTGTCGCGGCGATTGGCGCGGCGACTGACGCGGCGAGGGATGCAGGCTATGGGAATGGGAATGGGACTGGGACTGAGACTGGGACTGAGACTGCATCTCCCGGGTATCGGAGGTGAACAAGCTACCACTACTGCCTAGACTTAAGTTAAAGGAGGCCGCCACCTGGGCGGCGTGCGCCTCCGACTCCGACTCTAGCTCCGACTCGTCCGGGATGGGCTTACCTAGGTCCTTCATCAGCACCGGCTGGTAGCTGGCCGGCGGATGCGACGATTGTATCAAGCGTGCCTGGCTGCCGGTGCTGCCCACCGAGAGTGTCGAGGTGGTGCTATATCGAGCGGCAGGCAGGTTGATTCGGATGCGGATACGAGCAGAGAATGGAGAAATTCACAGGGTCAAGCAATAGTCGAGCTTACTGCCGGGTCATGTGGATGTCTACTGACCAACTGGATATAATGTCATGTTGAAAAAGGTAACTGCATTATCACTTGATTTTAAATCACTACACCTTATGTGCCTATATTACATTTATTGAACTTTATAATTTAAAATTTATTAAAGCTTATATTACTTTACTTTGCGAAAAGTTCTACTAGGCTAACAAGTTAGTCAACAAACACCAAATCCAATATAAAATAATTTTACTTCTGGCTAGCAAATGCCAAGAATTTTGTTAGCTTATTAAAACAAGCTCTTGTTAATATAAAGCTTAATTTAGCTATGTAGATAAGAGTAACTACTCAACGCTGGCTTTCAAGTAAGTTAGAGAAGCTTATACAAAAGTTGAGGATTTAAAATCTTTTTAAAAGCGCCTTAAACATCAAATTCCTCCATAACAGCTTACTTTTCCTTACTTAAAAAGATTTCAAAGGCAGTTTTTAATGCTCTTAATTATTATTAATGCTTTTACCATTTAATGCAGCACTTTTTATAGGATTATTCCAGTTAGTCAGCAGATAACCAGTTAGCAAGAACTCCCTTAGCTTACCTCAGCGTCAGGTGATTGGGCGTGCGACCCAAAGTGGCCTTGGGCCTGATTGTGCCCTCCTGCGAGTCCTCCTCGCCCTCGGACTTTGTCCCCGGATCGATCCGCTCGATGTCCGTGCTATGATGATGCAGATGCGGCTGCCGGATGGGCGGCGGCGGCGGCTCCCGGGGATGTGGATGCGGATGCCCGTGGGCGTGGCCCTGCTGCACCTGCTGCACATGCTGCTGCTGCTGCTGTTGCTGCTGGGGTTCTGGGGAAGAGCAAGTGATTTCTTTATGGCGGGACGAATGATGATGCGAGGAGGTGCGATGAAGGAAGTCGTTAGCTAGCTTCTCGACAGGATCAAAGCGGATTTCGCTGCGGTTCAATGGACTCAACTCACCTGCCACATCGCCCACGGTCTTGCTGCGACCGCGGAAGCCCGCCGGCTGCATCTGCTGGCCGTGGGTGTGACCGGAGGCATAGTGGACCACGCCCACGCTAGGGGGCAGGTCGTCCGCCTCCTGACTGCCCGACAAGTTGTCGTAGTCAATGTTGCCCGCCGAGTGGCGTTGTGAGCCTGACTTCTTCTTCGGCTTGCCCAGGGTGTGCGAGCCATGAACGATGGTGATCTGAAGGGAGATTGATTGAGAAATAAGTATATTTATTTTATTTAATTATTTAAATATATAAAGACTGATTTTACCTGCTGCTTGGGTCTTTCCAGTGTCTGCGAGTTGCCCGCATAGCCCATGCCCGGGCCCATGCCCTGCGAGGAGTGTCCGGAGACGGAGCCGGAGCTGCCGCCAAAGTTCTTCATCGGAATTGACATGTTCCGGACGCTCTCGCGAATAATCTGCCGTATGGTCTTGAGGAAGGCGTTGCGGAAGTCGGCGGTGCTGTTTGACAGCACGTACACCTTCTCGGAGCGGCGCTGCAGCTGCGAACGCAGATGGATCAGCTCCCACAGGAAGTGCGAGTCCATGTCCTTGGCGGAGCTGGCGCGCACCTGAACCTCGGTGACGGGGATGAGCACCTGGTAACGGATAATCTCCACCTCGTTGGTTGCATTCTTGCTCGACACGCCCTGTTAGGAAAACAGAATGAAGGAAAGGAATTATACATCATTTAAAGTTCGGTTTTTAGTTTGTGGTTTTTTCTAGCTCACCATCAACTTCTTCTTCTGACGCAGCCGCTCCTTGCAGAGGAACACCACTGCTGACTTGAACACGAAGCACATGGCATGCAGCTCCAGTCCCTTCTTGATCTTGCCCAGAAAGTCGGAGATGTTCAGCCACTCGACGCCGCCATAGTACAGGAGATCTCCTAGAAATCGATAGAGGTTGCTTATAAATATTTTATTCTAATTAAAGTAAAAAGGTGTTTCCTCACCTGGACTTAGGTCAATGGGCTGCTTGCAGGACTTCTGGTGCTGCCGGAACAGGTGATCAAAGATGGCGCCGTACTCTTCATGAATGCGCTGCATCTCGTTGATGTGCTCGGCCACCTTTTCCATGCCCTTAAGTGCCTCTGCATGGGATCAGACCGAGGCGGGTTAGCAGGGTGTCCTGGATAAGCTATATATATATATATATACTCACCACACAGATGGACGTGCTCATCGGCCCGGGTGTCGGTCAGGTTGCGCATCTGCTGCAGCAGCAGCGGATACTTGAGGATGCGTTGAATCGGTTTGATCAGATACGACTCCAGGGTGCTGCTGTGCTGCTGCTTGGGATTCCGGGCCGCCAGGAACTCCTGCAGGGCGTGGTTGCCTTCGTCTGAAGGACAATGGAGAGGAGGAGGATGGTTAGTGGGAAATGCAAATTGAGACATTTGCCAAATGATTCGATTTCAATGGACGCTCGTTCGAGTTGGTGTAATTAATTGCGACGCTGGCCCATTAGAGTAGACGCCAGGCCCTGTTCCTGTTCCTGTTCTTGTTCCTGTCCCCCGAAGGATTGCAGCACAAGGATATGCAGTTACGGCGTCGCAACGTCGACAAGAAAATGTCATTAACTTGTTCTTATTGTCAGCCGAGTAGCAGCTTTTGATAAAGGCAAAGTCAAAGCCTGTCAGCAGCAGGAGCAGGCAACACCAACACCCTTAGAGGAACAGGAAAGGGAGCGGGAGATGAAGCTCAAGCTGGAGCAGATTTACGTCTAATAGCATGTCCTTCTGGCAGCCGCCCGACAGGTCTACCTCCCGCCCTCCGGCCACTCCAATCCGCCCCTGGATTCTCCTGCTCTTGCACGTAACGAAGGCACTTAAGTGCACTTCTTGCTATAATTAATAATCCTTTCAACTTTTTGCATAAAATTTCATGCAACAGCCGGGCGCAGAGCCGCGCCCCAGCCCCTGCCCCCCGCTCGAGTGGATGATGCTACCAGAGTTTCCAGCTCCCAAGCGGAGGAGCAAGAGGAGGAGGAGGAGGAGGAGGAGAGCCTCCTCGTTACCTTGACTACGCCACTGCAGCTCAGCTCATTGATTGCAAATATTGCGCATATATTTTTTACCTTCAACGCTTTTGATTAGCTGCAACCCTGTCCCGACCCATCCGCAGACGCATCAATCAGTGTGATAAGGGCGCAGGGTTGCCAGGGATGCGGGTGGGGGTGCAAGGATGCTGCAAGGATATGTAGCAGAAAGAATGGGAGAGCTGAGCCCACCCCTCTTCTCCAGCTGTTTGCTCGAGTGTTTTTAAGCTTAGGACTAAGTCTAATTTAATTATGACATGTTGTCGCGCGGCAGCCTTTTATCCGGCTCACTGCAAGGCAGGAGGCTTAGTGGGGAGGCCTCACTGCAGCTCCACCTCGCCTCGTGCTCTTTTCATTCCCCCATCCCCGACAGAAGTTCTGGCTGGAGCTCTGGCATAGTTTTGGGTCGCCATTTGTAAGCGTGTCATAATTCTACAAGTTTAATTAACAAAAGATACTTGACAGTTGCCGCTGCTGCCTTGGCATGAATATGAATATGCTGCCAGCACCCAGAGCTCGGCCCCTTTTAGCTGGGAGTTTGCCTTTAGTTTGCGGTTTCCACCGGGGCGGGGTGTCCTCGTCCTCGTCGACGTCGTAGTCGTCGTCGTCGGCATTTGCGGTTGTAATTATTCATTTAACTTGCAAATCATTTTAAAGTGAGCGAAACGCGTGAAGGAGGGTGCCACCGGGGCGTGGCACAATTGAAGCGAATAGTTTGCCAATTGTTCGCTCTGTGGGTTCAGCTCGCTTCGGTTCGGTTCGGTTCGGTTGTTTGACTTTTACAAGTTTCTTGCTCAACTCGAACTCAAATAGACTTTGACGCTTGACGCTGATTGCAATAGTTGAAGCTGTGCCCCCTTTCACACACACACACATGTAGTGTGTGCGAAATGTTAATTCACCGCCCCAAAAGGGAAACTTTTAATCACAACACTTTTTTGAGGGGTGAAAGACCCCCTTTTCAGCACTCGCAGATATATTTGTTTGGGTCAAGGATGTTTTCGCATTCCGTATCCTTCTGCATTAATTATTGCTTTATTTACATTTCATTTCCCACTATCTGATTTACGAAGCAAATTAATTCGTTTATGTTAATTGCATTAACTAGTCCCAGATATTTTTGGCTTTAGTTTCCCGCATATTCATGAATGATAATTCGTCCAAGGTTCGTAGATATTTTTAGCTGTTCGTTTAAGCTAATTAAGTTAAAGCAGCTACCAGATTCTGTTAGGCTTCTTGAAGCTTTTTCAGTAGAAACTAACTTTAAATTAAACCAGATTCTTCTCAATTTGCATTTCATTTGCCATTGCTTCGCTATAACAATGCAAATGACTATATTTCCTGTTAATGGATATATTTAATTTAATTTATTTTTGCACAGAAAACGATAGTTATTTTTTTTGCTGCCTCAATTGAAATATGCAAATGAGCAAATGAGCGGCTCCTCGTCAAACAGTATATAGTATTTAATTTAATTTTTCCCGTAATTGTCTCTCTTTTTCCCATCCAAAGTATGGAAGGAATTTGATTTGTCTGGGGAATGTGGCTGAGGCTGGCGGGAAATGGTTTGGAGTACTTACTCGGATGCAGGACCTTCTGCGCCTTGCTGTGACTGGCACAGAACGAGGAGTACAGCTTGAAGTGATTGACGTAATACAGAAAGGCCGAGCCAATCGCAAAGAGCACATTCTACAAGAAGAGAGAAAATTACGATTACAAAACTCAGTGGACTTTACCCAATCCGGGACTCGAAACGCACCCTGAACTGGCCGCAGTGCTCGAACTTGTTAAACTCCGGCTCCAGGTCCAAGGACTCCTCCAGATTCTGCAGGAACTGCCGCTGGAATGTCACAATCTCATGGATGTTGCCGAACAGCGCATTGATCTCGGCGTTGGAGAGGAATGTCTCGCGTTTCATGGGCTCCAGATAATGCTCCAACAGATTGTTCAGATGCTGCAAGGGGATAATGTATATATGTATATCAATGAAGCATAAAGCGAAGCAAGCGATATACTTCTAGGGACGCCGGAGAAAATGCATAAATTAAATTAAAAAATCAACGACCGTCGCCGGCCGTCGGCCCGCCCCCACCTCCGCCTCTGCCTCCGACCGATTTTGGCCACAACAATTCCCGGCGGAGTTGGCCAGCAGTTATGCTTGGTTGGTGGAAACTTTTTAGTTTTGTGCCAGTTGGCGAAAAACATGAAACAAAAAGGAGTGCACAAATACTGTAGCATAGCCACAGGCGCGCGCTTTCATTTGGAACAATACTTCCGGCAGAAGGGGCTGTGGGCGCGCTCTGCGATGGGCGTGGCCGCAGTCCGCGGTCCGCAGATAAGACCCAGAGCCTTCGTCGTTGCCGCAGCGGCGCTTTACATAATTTCTAAATTATAATAATTATTTGTATGCTTCCTGGCCCGGACCAGACCGAGCGAGACCAGACCAGACCGGGCCAGGCCGAGAGCAAAACCAGACTTGGAGCTGGCTTAAAGCAAACAGCGGCAAGGAGCATCGACAGAAACAGAAAGAGAAACAGAAACAGAAGGAGCAGAAGCGTAGCGACACAGTTAAAGGATTAAAATTTGCATTTTTAATTGCGAGGCGGACTTTATGCCGCCCCGCTCTAATGAACACAAGTCAGTGGTCGATGCTGGGATTTGCGTTAAAGTTGGGTCTGGCTACACTGAGTGGAAAAACGCCAGCCTGGGCATACTTTTTATGCCTGATTATGATATCAGAATTACGAAAATGTAATTTAAGAGATTGGTAAATATAATGTTATTATTCCAAATAACTTTTTGAATTTCTATTTCTTTTAAAGTTTCACACTTTTATAAACTTCTGAGACTTACTATAAACTTGGTTCTGGCCATACTAATTTTCCTCAATTTCTTTCTTATCTCTATAATAACTTTTATTTAGTTTTGTCAACTGTACACTTACCTTAACGTAGGTGCGTTCCGTGTCCACCAGCTCCATGACGACTTTGCGCAGCTTCTCCGCATCGGTCAGTTGTCGCGATGGGGTCAAAGCCGTGGTCGACACCGATGAGGTGACCGAGCCGGTGGGGCTCGATTTGCGTGTTTCCTGGGGTGAACGACAAAATCCGGTAACCTTAACACAGGTTCACAGGTCAGGTTCAAGTTGTTGTTGTTGTTGTTGTTGTAACAGTGGTGTTGTGTGGTTGTTGTTGTAGTAGTTGTTGTTGTTTTGGTGTGTTGATTGTTGCATGATGAGGAGTTGTTTCGTGACGACGAAAGGATCAAAAACCCAAAGAAAGAAGAACAGAACGAAAAGAGATGCGAGCGCGTGAAAAGGAGACACACACAAATAAATGGCAATAAACAAAAATGAAGTTAGCCATGACAGAGATAGATACAGAATAGCGATAGTTTATAACACCACAGTGGGTTGTGGGGCTTGGGGGCTGGATATCGTGAATAAAGGGGGACTGAGGACTGGGAGGGGGGTTTACAGCGACACGCTGCCCGCGGCCACTTTAAGGCGACACCGAGACAGCTGCGGTTCTAAATGACTGTCACGTCCTTGTCCAAGTTTGCCAGCCAAAGTGTTTGTGGGTCTCAATCCCAGTCCCAAACCACACCCCAATCCCCTACGCCCTTCCCTTTACTATCCCCGATCCCCGGGAAGTAACTATCTGACATCCGAGGGATACGAACACCCATCCACTCGGGGCCTTGTGTGTGCGGTTACAAGCACATTTGGCAGTGACAGTTGACGCTTGACGGTTGACATACACAGAGCTTACAAACGTGTGTACGATGTATGTAACATACATACATACATGTGCACCCCCGCTTACCCAACCCCTATTACGACACCCCCTAGTTTTGCATTAAGACGTAGTGCTGGAAGCGGGCCTCCTCCTTGAGCCATCTCTTGACTTTTCTCCTATTTGCTCAGCTCTTTTGAGCCCCAACCACCTACCATTCCGCGCCTCCTGTACTCCTTACTGGCACAGCGAAAAAAAGCTGTGGGAAAAAGTGTTAAATGGAGCATTCCTGATAAATTGACTGAGCACGAGAGCAGCGGCAAATGAATTTGCATTGTAAATGCCTAAACAAATAGAACGCTAACCTCGAAAGAGGTCTTGAACTTGAAGCCAGATAAAGGGAATGAAATGCTTGAGAAAGCCAGAAATTACTTAGATTTGAATAAAACCGGACTAAGACTAAAGGTGCACAAAAGGAAGCTTTAGGTTTACAAGTACAGATCAATAAAATGAATACAATATTTAATTTTTTGAAGAAATGGAATTATTAGGTATTTAAAATCCTAAATTTTGATTCCTGCAATAAGTGTATAACCAACCGCACAAATGCTCAGTTTTGATTGTCAGTCAGAAATCAGCTGTATATATGGTATTTATATAGATAATGCGAACTATTGATAATGACAGATATACCAATTCCAAAACCATATGACAAAGACTCAGACAATCCGGCTCGAAGGACCAGAAAACAAAGAGGTTATCGTACTTAATACGTTGTTGGAGCAAAATCAGGGG
The DNA here is from genome assembly GCA_008042585.1 of Drosophila punjabiensis. NCBI lineage: Eukaryota > Metazoa > Arthropoda > Insecta > Diptera > Drosophilidae > Drosophila > Drosophila punjabiensis. The sequence goes on from VNJR01009761.1 coordinate 18,860, forward strand.
CTGTTATAATTTATAGCTGTGCTAACTAAATGACACATTTAGGAATCAGGTATATCCATCAACTCCATTTTACTATCTCTGTGTGTAGACTGAGTTATCGCATTGGATTTTGTGGCACTTTATCTTGGCTGCAAGGTCCGTTTGTCACGCTGCCATCACTATAGTTCCCTCTCTGTCGCAGCCCCTTTTTCCCTTTTCCAAGCCCTGTCTCTTTCTTCGTCTCTATCGCTGTCTCTGTCTCTTACCACCCCGTTGCAATTGCAGCTGTCATTGTTTTGTTGCTGTGCACTGCAGCGTCTGTTTTCGTTGTTGCTGTTGCATTGGCATTGTGGAGACATTTCACTTTTATGCAGCTGCACTTTGTGTATTGTATTGTGCTGCCCTCTCTTGCAGCTCGGTCTCCCTCAGCTATAGCGGTCTCTTTCCAGCTGTCTCCCTCTCTCTCTCTCTTTCTCTCTTGCAGCAGCAGCTTGTTCTTGTCTACTTTTAACTGTTTTATTGTTCTGCATTTTTGCGCTGCTCTCCTGATTTGCATAAGCGACGGCGACCCAAAAGCCAACAGGCGCAGACGGGATAAGAGGAGGCAGGCAGGTGAAGCAGGTGGTAAGGGAGGAGCACCTGGTGGCGGCCAGGTGAGACAGATGCACCTGGTGGCAGCTTGTGGCGCTGAGTGCCCACATTGTTGCCAGCGTTTGCCGCTGGCCTGGCCCAAAGATGAGAAATTTGAAAATGTCTTGAAACTGGCGCGCGCGCTTCGTCTTCGTCCTCGTCCTCGGCTACGTCCTCGTCCACATCTACGTCCACGTCCACGTCCTGTGTGAAATGTCAACTTGAATTAAAAGGATTCCTTATGTAAGACAACACCCTGCACCCGGCAACCTTCTGCGACTCCCTCGCAGTGGCAGTAGTGTGTTTGTGTGTCACAGTGTTCAAGTATCATTAAATGAAGTGGGTTTCTGCCAGTTTCGAGCACACTTGGGGAAAGCATATCCAGAAAACAAAGTGCATTCTGTGGCATCTTTGCTTGTTGTTCTATCTGTCTCTGAGACAGGCCTGCTGCTGTCCTGTCCCGTAGATATATATATATTTATATATATATATAGATATCCTTGATATTTTTATGCTCTGGGCTGTGTGACGTTTATTGTTTTGGCGACGGCGGCGGCGGTGGCGGTGGCGGTGGCGGCGGAGGAGGACCTCCTTGTGGCTAGGGCCCAATAGGCCAAATTTGCCATGACATCTTGAGATGTGTCGAGACACGACTGAGTCCCATGTCCTGCGCCTTGGGGCAGGCTCTGCTGGCTCACTGGCTTCCTGCCACGAGGACACTTCTCCTGCTCCTGCTCCAGCGCCTGCAGCCCCATCTTCTTGCCGCACACATCTTTTTGTGCAAATTTCAATTTGTGCACATTTCAATCACAAGTGCTCATTGGGGAGTGTTCCGAAACCGCCCCAGAACCTACTCACACATCACCCCACCCCCTGAAACCCCTAAAAGCCACCCAGCGACCGTCATGTTTGGCGCTCGTTTTAATAGTTTCCGTTTCCGCTTTGCGAGTTCAAAGCAATTTGATTTGCCTTCCAAGTGGCAAGTTCCTGTGGGACGCGGCGCAGGGTGGGAAATTCTAAGAGAGAAGGCGGATCAGGGGCGGGACTGAGATGGGGTTAGGGGGGGGGAGTTGTGCAAAAGGGTGCTAAAGGGGGTCATGGGGGTCGAGAATCGTGTTTGCGTTTAGTTGCCCCCCTTTTTTCGCACTGAGAAAATACCTAAATTCAGGAGGGCAAGCTCCTTGACTTGGAAACACTTTACAGCTTGAAGTATATTTATCTTTAAATAATATTTAGCAAGCTTAACTAGCAATAGATATAGAGTTTATCAGAGACAAACTAGTGGAATGGGAGTCTTGTCTTTTAAATATATTTCTTCTATATATTATCATGATAACAAAACGTCAATTTTTTAAATAACTAGGGCTTCGTTTATGAACTAAAACTCATTTCCAATCATCTTTAGACTTTGTTATTAAATTTTCTTTTAATTTAAGCAATAGAGTAATATTTGCAATTAACTAAAAATTAGAGAGATTTTTCTACGTGTTTAAATAACAATTCATTATTTAGTTTATCAATTTAAATTTTTCCCTAAACAACCCAAATTTTATTTAAGTCAAGCTGGCTTCAAATTATTTAAAGATTTAGGAATATAAAGATATTCCTCAGTCAATAAAGCTGGCTACCAACTTAGAGTTTCTCTCAGTGTTTACACCCCCCCGATGGCCTGCTTTCCCACCGCATTTTCGGGCACTGCACTTACTTGCTCTGCGGTCTTCAACAGATTCTCAATCTCGAAGCTGCTTGTTCGCGACGTGGGCTTGGCCACGCCCAGTCCGCCCATGCCTCCCATGCCCACGACCACGCCTCCGCCGGCCGCTAGCTGGGCGGCCATTGCGGGATCGACGAAGGAGGGGGCAGGCGAGGACTCGGCCTCCGGCGAGTACAAATCCTTGCTAGTGCCATCTGGAAGGAAGATAAGCGAATGTTGTGATTAAGCGTTATTATTATTATTATTATCATTACGACTTTTATTGTAACTATCGTTATTATTAGTATCTCTTCTCCATCCCTGTCCTGCAATTAGTTGTGTGTGGCGCGGGAATATCGATTAAAGAGGCGCTTTTTCGGTTATTTGTTGCTTGTTAATTTTAAATTCCATGTTTATGCAGTAAAAGGCGCACGAAGGAATTTCAATACTGGCGAAAATGGTCTCCCGCTCTCTGTCTCCGCCTGTGTTATTCCCGGCTCAAAGCCGAAAGTAATAACGACAAAAAACAGCCAGAAGCAACACAGCAGCGGCAGCAGCAGCAACAACAAGCCGAAATGATTATTGCTGCAATGTGTTTGCCACAACGTCCACACACTCAGGACGAGGCAGAAAGGATACAGTAGAGAGACAGAGAGAGGGGAAACGAAGCTTTTAACCAAAAAAATTTATGGCCCATACATATGAGGCCAACTCTATGGGAAAACCCACTTGCACTCAGAGAAAGGAAGAGACTCCCAATAAAGAACTTACCACAACTTTTTTTGAGGAATTTGTAATCTAAAAAGCAGATGCATGGCAACTTCTTGATGGAAGAATTTTGTGGTGAAAAAACTAGCAAGGAGTTATAAAGACTACACATATTATTTTGTGCTTGGAGAAAAGTTGCACAAAGTTTTGCATATTGAGTTGGCAACAACAAGTTGCCAACAAAAAGAGTACTTAAATATGTCAGAGGTTTATATAAAAGTTGGGTTTTCTTTAGACAATTTCATGTACATTTTGATAATAGAAAACATCACTTAATAAACATTTATTTAAAACAATATAGAGTAAGATTTCTGTTCTGTTCTATTCATTAAAATATGCAATTTAAGTTATATATGTGTTGAAATATTTATTGTTTAATGATTTAATTAGGTCAGTGAAAGTTCCCATACATAAATTAAAGCAAAAAGGACACTAAAAATTCTAGAAAATTAAAAAACTACTATTATTTTCACAGTGTTTCTTCTCCGAATATATTTTTCACCCAGTCGTTATGTGTTTCTGTGGCTTGTAGTTGAAGTAGTTTGCCAGCGCCCGGGAAGCATTTAAAAATCATGTCCTTGAACACCGCCTTGGTGTCCTGCCGTCTTTGCTACTGCTGTTGTCTTGGCTCCTCCTGCATGCAAATTTGCTGGCTACAAATTTTATGAGCATTTTCCCTAAAATTTGACACCGCACAGCACACACACACACTGGGCGGAGTGTGTGTAGTGTGTAGTTATTGGAAACTGCCGCCGCCTTATAAATTTCAGTTTGCGGTCTTCCTTGGCAAACTGCACGTAGTCCAGGAGTCCTTTGGTCCTGGGTCCTGGGTCCCGAGTCCTCTGCCGGAGCTAATAACTCGTGGACGTGCCAAGCCGAATTTGTCGATGGCAAATAACTTTGCCAGTTTTAGTGGCTTTAAATAAAGTAAGACTTGCAGTTGTTTATGGCAGGAAGATACGCTCGAGGAGCTCTCAAGTTGGGCCACTTTTTTGACCTCGTCTCCCATTTTATTTGGAGTTTTTCTCTTGGCAGGATACTAAACAACTTGGCACAAGACGTGCATAGTTTCCCGGGGGTTAATGATCCCTTGAATGTTTTCCAAGTTTTTGGCCGGAAATCGGACTCTTTTCTCGGTGGGTTAACTTGCCTGAACTTTTCGGGATTGCCTTTCGAAATTGCAATTTAATACAACTAATTGGAAAGCTTGTGGCAGTTGGCAGGGTATCAATATAAACAAATCCCTCACAATGAATGCGAAAATTTGATTGAAACTGCTGGCTTTAGCCCTGTAATCAGTTCTCTCTCTCTCGTTTCGTACCGATTTTTTCTGCACTAGTCCTTTCTATTGAGCCATCAGGATATGTGTGTCAAAAATAAAAATGGAGAAATAAATATTAATACGCGCAAACACACACAATCACATGCTTGCCGTATAGAGAGAGTCGTTTAATTTCTGCTACAATTTTACTTTTGTTTTTTTATATTTTTTATTTTAATTCTTTTTTTAGTGTTCGTTCTGTGCCTTTTAATTGTTTGCCGCAACAAAAAAGTTTCATTTTGTGTGCAACACACCACGCTGTTGCCCGTTGTTGCCTCTCTTGTTGTAGTTGTTGCTTGCCGCTGCGTTTGTTGGTTTTAATTGTTTTGTGTTCTTAGCCACTTCGGCTTTTTGAGTGCAGTGCAGCGTGTGTGTGTGTGTGTGGGATTGCACTCATGTGTGTGTGTGTGCATTAAAACACTGCGAAAAGTGAAATTTCAGAAAGAAATTTGGAAGTTTTTTTTGTAAACTGCAATTAGTTAATTGATTGACAGGCTTTACTTTTTAAGAAAGTTTAAATATTTTGACACTATATCTTTTTTTCATAACGTGATTAATTGGTGCGCAGAATGAGGCAAATATATTGCTTGAAACGGTTTGGTCACATTTTCTTGTAGCTCAGACCGGTGTAAAAGTAAGTTATAATGTCTGGTTATACTAAAAAATCGATCAAATGTGTTTCATGTTTTCGGATTTTAATAAAATTTTATTTCTAGGTACAAATTCAATGTCATAACAAGCAGTGTCACGCATCTAGATTTCATTATTTACATATAGTCTTTTTATATTTAGATTTTTAATAAAATAACAAAATATCAGGATTCAGTGAAGTCGCCTGCTCACTCCTAACATTTTACTATTATCCTAGATTTAGGTTTTTGTTTATCTATTGCATCGAATTTTTACGTTGTGTTTTTTAAGCTAAATAAAAGAATTACAGAAGCCATTTTACTCCTTGTATCCTTATGTTATATCCCTATAATTAATTATTAAACAAGTAAATTACTTTTAATTATAAAATATTTGATGTTATTGATGAAAAAGAAGAGAAATAATATTAAAAAAATATTATTACATTTGATTGATATTGAAATGGTTTAAACATAAAGATGGAAATATCAGATACTTGGAAATTCTTTGTAAAATCTCTAATGTATTACAATGTAAATGTATTAGACTTTAACTTTAACAAAGAATAAATAATTTACATAAGCTCTTAAAGTCCAGTTTCTTTTCTCTCAGTGCATTTACATATGTACGAGTGCAGTTTGTAATCCTGTAATTATGTAGTTGGTTGTTGCGAAACGACACACACACCCGTGCACACAATCGTTTCGCCCCCCGCTTTTCCTCCTTACTTATTGATGTAATTGTTGTTGTACAGGGGATTCTCTCTCCCCCTCCCTCTCTCTCTCTCTCTTTTTCACTCACCCTGTTGCCATCTCTCTTGCTGGCCGTTGTCTAGAGAGCCAGCATTTAATGCAACAAAAAAAAGTATATATAAATTACTTTAATGAACTTTACAAATTCGCATGCATGCCCGGAAATGCGCTTTTTCGTTTCCTGCATGCATGGAAAGAGAGGGCTATACGGTGAGTGAACGAGAGGGGGGTGTAGGCGGGGGGAGTAGGCAGGGTGTGCAGGAGGCGTGCATACAGACCGCACCTCAACGTTAAGGCTCGTGGAACCGGAGCCCAAGCCAGACACGGACACGGATACGGACATGGACACGGAACCGTAACCATAGCCGTGATTAGTATGCTTTTGTTGTGCGAGTAGCTGATGAATGCTGCCTGCGGTTTTCCACGCTTCTGCCGCTTTTCCCCGACCCTTCGTCCTTCGTCCTTCGATTCCCCCCTTTTAAATGTTTTAAAACGGCCGAATTTCCACACACAACGATTTTGAGGTTACCCAGGGGAGAGAATTCTTTGGGCATTAAGCAAAGTGGGTACTTACTCCAACCGGGGGCCGGAACAATCAGTCCAGTTATCATCTCCTCGCTCATCACCGGCGGATCTGTGGGTGGCGGCGGGCACACCAGCGAGTCAATCATATCATCCGTAACACGCATGATCCCCACTAGATCTGGTGGCTCCGTGCGCGAGGACCTGCAGGGAAATGAATAAGGGAAAGGCGGAGATTATAGCCGGTTTTGTGGAGTTGTTATTAGCATAATTCCTGCAAAGGGAATTAACCTTAACAAGATACGAAATATATATAAAAGATGAGCCACACCTGGCTGTATTCCCAGAAAATTGATATGGATTGATATGAATTCACTTATTAATTATATGTATGAGTTTTTTTGTAACATTGTTGCGAAATTCTATTGGTAAAATATCAGTTCCAGCTAAAGTTTTTTTGTTTCTTAATTTTACATTTAATACTCTTCGTATTCTATATTAAATAAATATCAACCCAACTATAAATTATAAAAAGAAAAAGATTGCATGTAAAAATACATTTTTAATTCCTGAAAACTCGTAGTTATGAGGGAATTTTCAGCATATTCCTTTTCGAAGTAAAAATTTTATTTAAATTCAATTTTAAATCGTTAAACTTTCTATATAATAATTGGTCAATATAACTTAAAAATGAAAAAATAACAAGTATATTAAGTAATATTTTGGCTTAAGTTTCTGTAGTTGCTTTCATTTAAAGGATAAAATATTATTCTGAGTTAGCAGGGAAATATCCATCTGAAGGGCTTTCCTCTTAGCCTTCATTTATAGCTTCTTTTCATGTATTTTTTTTTGCCGTGTAGTATTTGCATAATTTCCGTTTCTGACCCTCCTGACAAAACCAAACAAATGAACGTATAGCAACACCTGAAATGGATTCCGGACAACCGACTCCGGACTGCTGACTACTGCCGTGACCTTTTTCTGTGTCAGTGCGCGAAATTAGCAAAAGATGCGGAAAATGCTCCCAACGTGCATAATTTGAATGGACGACGAATGGCTGGATGGGGCTGAGCAGGATGAGGATGAGGACTGGGCCGAGGATGAGGACTCGGATGAGGACGCGGAGCAGGAATGGGCGCATTTGGCTCTACAAACGCTTAGCACAAAAGCTTTTCTGTTTTCGTTTGCCATAAAGAGAAGCTAATTAGGCTATCAAAATGCCGTTCGGCTGGGTGGCGGAAAATGGGGTTGGGAGGGGACTTTAGGTTGCAAAACTGGTCGGTCGGTCGGAGTCGGAGTCGGAGGGCAGATGGTCAGCGAGACGGAACAAAGTGAACCCGTGGACCACGTTCTAACTGCATGGCCAGCCAAAGAACGTGAAGTGGCAACGTGTTTGGGTTACGGCTTTCCATTTTTGTGCCAGTAACCCCCAGTAACCATCCCCATCCCCTCTCCCCTGTTAGCCATCCCCTTTACATACATTTTCCAGCTGCGGCTTGAACTTGTTGTTGACTTTGCTGAAAAACTATAAACCAAAAATGGTTCGAAAATGTACATGGAACATTTTTCGGTTCAAAATCTCCTCTTTTTTTTCGCCCGCTTTCCTTTCCGTTCGTGCTCTTTTTTTTTTTTGTTTGATTTGTTGCGAAACAATTTTTGCTACTGGTTTAGTTTTCCCTGGCCCGCTTCTGTTTTTTTTTTTTTTTGGTCCTTCGACCATCGGGGAAACTTCTTATGGTGTAACATCATCAAAAATTGGCAAAGCTTGTCGATTGTTGACATTCTGGGGTGTGTGTATGCAAGTGTGTGTGAACTTGATGTGGCTGTTGTGGCTGCCAGAGTTAGAAAGCTTGATTGCAGAATGTTTTTAATTAACAACATCAGCAGCTGGAGCAGCTGGAGCTGCTGGCAGCTGCAGGTTGTGGTTTTTATGGATTTTTTTGAGTGTGTAATCCAGCAGTGGAACTATAACGAATATTATACCACGTCAGCTGGAGGAAATCAGCGGAAATGTGTCAGCCAGTCAGCTTCCTTCAGCTTTATGAGCCATATAAAGGCGAAATGGACACAAATTTCCACACGATAAGGAGAACAATGAGCTGGATATTGCATTACGCTGTCACGGCGCCCTCAGCTAATTGACAGCGGCCCGGACAAGGACGGACGACTGCCGACTAAAATAGTTAATTAATCCGTGTAACTGAAATTTAAACAATGGGCCGTCGCTGACCATCGGGCCATCGGTCGGTGTATACACGGCGTATACTTTATGGCAAATGCCACCCCACCCCACCCAACCTCACAACGGTGGACATTCATTCAGGTTTGAACATCGAAACAGATGTTAAGCAGAGCATAAACAAGAACAATGACTGGCGATGCTCTGTGGCTGTCATAACTTACCGCATCATCATGCTGAGCGATTGTTCCTCCTGCAGGACGCTCTCCAAGTACATCATATCTAGATCGGACACAATTGCCCCATTGATGACCATTATTTCGTCTCCTTTGATGATGCCTGCAATTGGTTGGACACAGCGTTAGTTGTGCGATAAAACATATATTTTATGTACATATATATAGTATGATATCTATAGGTAGTTGCAAAATAGGTTGAGTTCTGCTGCGTTATTGTTACTTTTCAGTCGCAGTATCTGTGCCCCCCCTATCCCTGCGTCCCTGTATTCCTGTATCCCTGTCTGCGGGTAGACAATGGATTCTTGGCGGGATCTAATGCCGCATGGCAATCAAGGTGGTTCTGTGGGACTTTGTGAGTCTGGAATCAATGTCTGACAATTGTGCGGCTGCTGTGGACCACTGACATCTTTTATGTAACAAACGATAAGCGGAATGTCTTCAGCTGCTGCTTCTTATTCAGCTGATGCTGCTACTGCTGCTGCTGCTGCTGCTGTTGCAGCATCTGTAAAACAATAACAACAAGAGCATTGTGGTTTTTTTGCATTGTTCATACGCCACGTTATCCCAGCGCCATCTTTCTCTCTCTGGCTCTACCTTTCTGCACTGGGAAAACGTTCTTGCTTGAGTCTGAAAAACCTTAAAGTCCAGAATCTAAAATTTAAATCTCAAACAAACTTCTAAAAGACAAATATCCTGAACTGAAGTCTTTATTTCACAAGAAAACAAATGTCTACAAGTATTTTTTTAGTATATTTGTCGATTTGATATATTTTTTCTTTCTGCATCTTCTCTATCTATTTCTCTGCTGCGTTCGTTAGCATTTTCTACTTTGTCTGCATGACTCGTCTATCATGTGTGTATGTCGCCCACTCCCGGGCTCCCTGTGTTTTCTACAGCATTTATTTTACCCATGATGTTGGTTATTCCTTGTTGTCTGCCCTGCCAGGCTTCGACCTGGCTCTCTGCTCCGCCCCTTGCAAGGAAAGGACGACTCTCCCTCTTCCTGTTGACGACATGCATTGAGCTGCCTGCTACTGCAAGTTGCTAGTGTCGCTTATCATTGTTGCTGCAGCAGCAGCAGCAACATTTTCTTAAGGCAAAGTTCGATAGACAGATATATGTTCGGAGCCCAGCTCCTGGCCGTATATATTTTACCTCAGACACACCTTCGTGGCAGCTTTTTCGGGTGAGTGTGTCTCGCCCCCTGCATTTGTTACAATTTAAACGGATTTTTACATCTAAATGCTGGCAAGGCATGACACATGCGATTTACCATATAAAATGCACAAATATGCACTGCGGAAAATAAGTAATATGTTGGTTTTGAGGTTTCCTCCTCAAACTTATATTCATCTGATTGGTTTATCATACGAAAAGGAAATAAATCTTGAAAACAGGTAATATTTCCTGACTTTCTTTTCATTTAAAATAATATTGTCACAGTGTAAATACGAGAATGGTATGCAAGTGTTGTGCTGTTCCTTATCCGGGGGATTATTTCTGGCTCTGGGAAAAGACAAATTTTATTTATATTGCGGTGGCTCCGAGATGCCAGATCCTTATCCCCCGCCTTATTTTTTTTCTCCGATTTAGCCTGCCATATGCGTTGTCAACACGTTCCCGCTTCCGGTTTCCAGTTGGCTTGGCCCAAAAGGAGCCCGGGCAAATTGTTATTCCATGTTTGCCAAATGCTTTGCCGCGCTTGTTTCGGTCGCTGGAGTTGCCAAAACTTTGTGCACTGGCTGCTGGTGCTGCTAACCAAAGGGATCTGCTTAAAACACTGAAGGAGCTGCACTTGAACAGCGCTGATGAAGACTTTAAGACCCGAGCTAAGGACGGATTTCGCCGGCAAGAGGCAGCTTTATCAGAGCCACCGCATTTGCTCAGTTCGTTACTCGAACCATTCCACAATTAGCCGAGGAAAGTGGCCAGAATTTTCCGCTCCCCAGCCACATTTGCATTTGAAAGCTGCGGTCAGGATTTTCATTTGCCTTCGCCCTCGTCCTCGCCGTTGCCTCTGTTTTTGTTTGGCTCGCCAGTGGCAAACTTTTGTGCAATTCGCTCGTAAATGTTGTCTTCGAGCCTGTCCGAGAGACACTGAGAGAGTGAGAGCTTTGTTTTGCGGTTGCTGCTTAAGAGTTGCGTCTTCCGACATGCTAATAGCCATTAAATTCAATTGTACCCAGCTGCCCCCGCCGCTGGCCGCACCACCCGCAATCCCTTCAATCATCCCCGGCAACGGACCACGGACGGACGGAGGGGCAGAAAGTTTCCTATTGCGTTCTGCGTTTTGCAAATGTAAATGCGAGTCCTGAGTCCTTAATTTATGCATACACACGCCACTACAATGAGTGGGGGATATTCTCCGGGGCGAGAGCGAGAGCCTGGCCAGATAACGCTAACGGTAGAGGGCTTAAAGCCGCACTTAAAGCCCAACACGTTGTATACGCAATATTTGATGGCTAACAGCGAATGGCAAATGGCAAATGCTGCCAGCTGCCAAAGCCCCGGCTATCAGCAGGGATTTGGCGGAGTATTGAAGCCGGGGAATCACAGGGTCTAATAAAAGCTTTGCTCTCCCGCCCGTAGGCGTCAATTTTGATCTAAAAATATCATTCTGAACTCGTAACTGAACTTTGCCTTGGTGCTTTATTTATTTAATTGAACAATGGCCATAGATTTTATTATTACTTTCATAGCTAAGTAAATGGAACAGCAAATAACTGGGACACAGTTGTTATTTATTTTATTAAAAAACATATATACAAAGGATATATTTTTACCAAACATCCATATTCTCCGAGTTGACATAAATGGGGATAAACTCGTTTAAAGAGTTGGGAATTTTAATAAACAAATAGTATTAAATTAAGTATTGGAAGGAATTTCCTTCAAATATAAAGAGCTGTATATATTTCAAGCGCACTAGTCTGATACGTAATATTTCAGAAACTGTCTTTCTATATGTTTTTTATCCCTGTTATTAGGGACAAACTCTTTCAAAGAGTTCATAAAACTTGAAGCAACTATGATACAACTATGAACAACTATATTAGATGATTAACTAATTAATTAAGCCAAAAGTAAGAGATCAACGCTGTCAGTACTAATCAGGGCCAATTCTCTTTCATTTAATTAAGCTATGGCTTCCTTAATTTTCCTGCCAACGAATGCAACATTTGTCCAATCGAAAAACTCATTAGCAGAGTTGCTCCTGCCACGTCCTGTCCCCACTTTCTTGTGCAACTTTTTACCCACAGAGGTTGGGGTTATGCTATTTGTTTTTTTTTTTTTATTTCGTTGTTCCTTCCGGGGAATTTCGTGAGCATTGTTTCATGGATTTTTGATTCGTTGTCGCCTTCAAAACCAACCAAATGAGCGCCACTCGCACTCGACGTGCTTAATGAGTTTTCTGCTGTAACTGCAGCGGCGAAATGTTCCTTCGGTTCATCACTTTGCCAAGTGCAGCACTGCAGTTTTCCCACCTGCAACAGGGGGGTACTGTGGGGTACTGTTCCTGTCAGTTCCATAATTTAAGGCGCTGTTCTAGTGGCATTTCGACTACATCCACTTGACTCCGTGTCTTCATCCGTCGTCGTCGTTGTCGTTGTCGCAACGGCAAATGCAAATGCCAGCTTAAGTTGATTTTAAGTGATAGAAAAACAACAGCGGGACGCGGAGCAGGCGGGAGCAGGAACAGGAGCTGAGACGGCTCACTCTCGAGGAGAAACCCCTTTAAGGGCCTGAGGAACCACAGCTGCAGTAAACCGACGGCGCCCACACCTGGCAAACATTTCGAGTGCGCTGCTCATCACCATCATCGTCATCCCGGCAGCTCCTTCTCCCACCTTTTATTCTGGCCACCTTTTTGCCGGGCGAACAAGCGCTGACAGTTGACTTTTTGCATTGCACGCCCCGAGGAGGAGAGGAGGAACTCCGCCTGATGCTGCTGCTGCTGCTGCTCCTCCGCCATTCAGGCTCAAACTCCACTTGACTCGACTCGGTCTCCCTTGTAGACCAAAGTGAGTTTGCTCAAGTTTCGCCTTGTGCTCTCCACTTTTTTTGACATAAAAGTGAAAAGCATTTAAATATAAAAGCAGCACACAACTACAGAAAAGAGCAGGCAGGAAAGGCGGCGGGTGAGGAGGCAGATCAGGCAGATGGGGCAGATGGTGGGGCTTTTGAGGCAAGGCGAATTGGAACGGAGGTGAGCCGGGCACTTTATAATTTTCTTGGCAACATTGGGTCACATTGTTTCGCCCGGGGCGCCAGGTGAGTGGAGAGCTCCAGTCGCCAAGTCTCCCGTCCCTCTCCCGTCTCCAGGGACACCCTGGAGACAAAGACTCTATTTCATTTCCTCGCGTTCCGTTGCGTCACCTCAATGGCATAAATTAAATGCACGATTTCATCGCCTGAATGCGATTTGTGTCGGAACCCACTTCGTTCTGTCATGTCATCTTAGCTCGTTCTGCGGACGGCCTCAAAGGCGGCATTATCCTTTGTGCCCGTTTATGTCCGCTAACTCGTACTCATACTCACCGTTGTGCATGGCCACGCTCTTGTCCTCCACGCGACTCACGTAGCAGCAGAGCTCATCCTGGCGCTCAGCATTCTCGATCAGCTCCGCTTCCACGGAGAAGCCCCACATCTGCTCGAGGGTGGTGCGCTGCAGTTCCACCTGGTACAGGATCTTCATGCAGACCTCCACGAACTCGTGATTATGTAGCTGTAAGGAGAGGGAGAAAATTAATATGAGTAATCTGAAGTAAGTACTATTTTAGGGATACTAAACTAAGGTTTAACGTTGCATAGTCACTATAAATTTGCTTTTTCTTAAGCTGTAAAACAGCGTACCATGTTGTAGAATACTTTTCTAAAGTATTTCTAAAATTTAACAACTTTAAAACACTATTTTTTAGTGGTGCCTTTGCCTCTCCCCCATTGAGCTAGGAAAGATCGATGGAAAGTGAGTTTGAGTGGACGAGTTAAGTGCCAAATTAGCCGAGTTATGCAAGCAATCGGGAGTTTTGCTATTGATTGAGTGGAGTTACTGGGAGTTGCTCCAAGTTGTTGTCGAAATTTATTGAACTGCCACCAGCGAAGGGAAACTTTTTATTCAGCCCCAAAGCCGCACTGCACTCCCACTTTCGCATCCATTTGCAGTTGCAGTTGTCGGAGTTGCACATTTTTGCCATTTGCCAATTGGGCTGGCCTGGCCGGGCCAATATTTACTAGCTTGTTGTTGAGGTCGTAGGTTGGAGGCTGGAGACTGGAGGTCGGAGGCCGAAGCTTGGCTGAGGACGAAAGTTTCCAGCTAGCTGAAGGCTGACTTGGCAGCTGGCTAAAGTCTCACCTAGACTAATCGTGTGCCAACTGAAGGGGAAAAGGGAAAACGGAAATGGGAAATGGCCAACGGGGAAGTTCATAATTTATGGCATTATGTTTTTAGAAATATCGAAGAGCAATGGCCAAACGGCCGAGGCGGCAGTGTGGGCTAATTGGGAAATTTGGTATTTTGTTGCAAGAGACCAGGTCCTGCAAAACCGAAAAGAGGAAGGAATTAACAGAAAACTCCCTTTCTCTCTCTCTGCCTCTCTCCAACAATTTCAATTTGGGTGTGAAAAATATTAAGAGAACTTTGTACAAAGTTTTTTGTTGAGAGAAATCTGAGCGTTGCATTATAGGTTTAATGCCAGGGGATAATGGTCTTGTGATTAGGGTGTTATATGACTAAACTATCAGTTTTGGTAAACCTATTAATTTAAATAAATCAACAGACTTTAAAGAGAATAAGATAGCACTTTACAGTCATATTCTTAGACATTTAATTAAACGATTAATATTGAATTTTCCCGAATTGCAGCACTACTTTAATGCACATGTCATTATAGACATTCCAAGGAAATTCCAAGAGCCTACTCAGCCTTTCCAAAGGTATTATAAATATAAATTTAATTATTTAAATGATTATAATTAAAGGCAAGCCAATTAAGGCTCTCAGCGGGTAATGTGGCAGGCAAGTTCCATTAAACTTGCAGTAATTCCGGGCTGCCTTCCGCCCAACTCCTAAAATATTCCGCCTCAACCCACGTGCCGAAATTCCATTCGCACATCTCCACATGCAATTTCCAAGTTAAATTCGATAAGTTGAATTGAACTAGGAGCTGGAGATGGTGATGATGAGGGAGTTGGAGCCCCCCCAAAGGAATGCCTTCGTCGGAGGGGAAGGGGCTTGTACAAGAATATGAAGGCATTCTGGCTCTGATTATGTACTTACATAATTCTCAATCAGATCGTTGCGATGCGGCACAAAGTAATTGTGATCCTCCATGTCACGTCGCTTCTTGACGCGCACAAAGTGCTCCATGGGATTGAGGTTGCGACGGGCGCAGGCGCTGGCAAGGAATTCCTCCACAGACATGGCATCACGTAGATAAACTGTCGAGTAAGCATTGTCGGGCATTGCAACTTTGAAAGTTTTTTCCGGTTCGTCACGTGAATTCATCTGGAAAAAGGCAGAAAATTCGATTGGATAAACAGGCGCACGGACAGGGACACACACGCCCAGATATATCCACGTACAATGTCATTAAGCAGTCAGGCACAGACATTGGCGTGGCTCAAACAGATACACTTTGCATAAAAAATGTTATGAATTTAACTACAAACAACTTAACAATTTGTAATAAAAGAGAAAATAAATCCTTTTCAATCATAAAAAAACAAGCATGAAGGATAAAAAAAAAGTTACACGAAACTTAAAGTTATTTTAAGTTATTGTAAAATTTAAGATATAAAAATTTTAATGCTTGATCACTAATATGTTTATTGTCATATTATAATAAAAATTAATTTTATTTCTTTTATTTATAATACATATTTTATTACTTTTCAAGGAATTTATTACTTTAATCAAAACAAATATTTTACTTTATTCCTAGTTCTGCCTTTCGACACCTTACCGATTATAAATTTCTCTTTTCCTTGATTACAACTTAATTACCTATTTATTTAATAATGACTTAATGGCGTATTTTTTCCAGTGCAGTCACACTGGCAAACTGACATATAGCCTTGTATCCTTATAGCCACACGGAAGTGAAAATTGAAAAATAGCAAACACACACATTTGTGCCCGCAGTTGACGATGTTGGATGCTGCGACCCTTCGCCCCTCCGAAATGTAATGAAAAATGTCGCCAGCAGCAGCAGCAGCAGGAGAAGCGGCAACAGTGCCATCCAGGAGCAGGAGGAGCTGCCGCGAATCCGGACCTGCAGCAGGATCTGCTGCTGCACATAGTTGAGTTTGAAGAAAACTCAGTTAAAATGCTTAACCGTTTCCACAACGTCATCGTCATCCAATGTTAACTCGGTGATGAGGCTTCCTGCTGCAGCTCCTCCTGCCTCCTGCCTCTGCCTCTGCCTCTGTCCCTGTCGAAGCTCCTGGTGCTCCTCGAGCTCCGCCACTCTGCCGAGGATGGCTGCAACTGTAAACGAATCAGGTGGCCCAGCTGCCAGTTGTCGGCTGCTGGAAATTGCATTTGTATTGGCAGCCATTGGCAATGGGTTCGTTCCGTTTCGTTTCGTTTAAGTTGGCAGCAGTTTGGGCCAGCCAGGTAATACACTCACCCACATGCAACACACTCACCGCCACACACAGACGCGCCCACACCCGGCCAGGACAATTGAATTAGTTTGGCAGTTGGCAAAGGCTGCCTCCACACAACCCGAGCTGCGAAGTGAGCTCCAAGGAGCGTTGCAGGAGCAGAATTTGCCTCGCATAACCAGTTTGCATATCGATTACGGGATCATTATGCCAGACCAAATATATCAACTTTATATTCATGGAAGTGTATGTGGCATTTATACTTCGCAGCTCAAAGGACCGCTCTGGAGGTGGGCTACGAAAAAAGAGAGACTGCTGCTTGCAATATTTACCCTTGCCAAAAAGAATTTTAAAATATATTTAATTTTTGGTTGTTCAAAAAAAGGCAACCGAATTTGCATGACGTTATGTTTGTGCTGGACACTCGAAAGATAAATTGTGTCCTGAAATATTATGGGAATGCGAAATCCATTCAGTTAAAGATGGCTTTAGTTGGGGGAACAGATTTTTGTTGGCTTCAAGCCCGAGATAAGTTTAAGGAAGCAAGGATATCGGATATATGGAATATCTTATTGGAAACTATCTAAGTTTTTTATCTGGGAGAAAATAAATAGAAAATAAATAGGAAAAACTCTATTAATAAATTGCATTTAAAATGAAATTGAAATCGTTTTTCAGTATTTTTGAAATTACGATTTATAGTTTGTCTAAATATAAACATCTGCACATAATTTGTTGTGATCAAATTAAATTCCATGTCAAGCTAAACAATTGAAAGCAACTTCAATGCGATTTCAGACTGATAATGGAAATGTCAGGCTGCTGAGGACCGATTGTTCCGGTGCAGTGTCCTCGATGGAAGGGAACCCTTGAAGACGATTAATTCCGCACGAACGTTGCTCGCCCACACTTAACTCTCCTCCCGACTAATTAACTTTTGATTGTTCCCGACTGACTGAGTCGTCCGCCCCAAGGCCAGAGAGTGTTTCTCTGATATATATTCTGGCGGGCGTTGTCGATGGACAGTTTAATTAAATTTTAGCCAGAGTATTTTAACTTTTGCGAATTGGTTATTTCGGCTGCCGGATAACTGCCAACAACTGGGGCCGGGCTGGATGATAATTTGCTTTGGAGAGGCCTTTAATTTTATTTGCCATTTCTGAACTGCAGTTGCAATTTCACAATTTCACAATTTCAGCTGCATTGCAGTTGACATGTTCGAAAAATGGCCAAAGTGAAGGGCAGTTACAGGCGGGGAATTGGCTTTGGGGGTTGGAGAGTGGCGGTTGGCTCATATATGAACCAAATCAAATGCACATTTTTCAAATTCATTGAATTTTCAGTGCATTTACAGCATTGGGCTATGTCTCCCTCCTCGCCTCCTCATTTATGTTATTTCAATGCATTTGTTTTTACATGGTTCTGCTGCGCCAGTCCATGTGTGGAATCATTTATATTTGTATTTGTACTTTATGATTTTTTTTATCTGCCGTGACTGCTGATAGAAGGTGCGGGGAAGGAGAGTCCCCTCTCTCTGTGGAGGAAGGGCAATTGTGCAGCGTTGGCAAATTTAATTGGAAATGAAGTGCTGTGCCGAGAGTTCCATGTGCGAATCCACGAAATCCGAGTCGTGCACAAGATTATTTTGTCAATAATCGAAACAAATTGAATTTATGAAATGAATTGCATTACGGGCACGAGAGATATGCCCAAATTGGTAACACTAATTGAGACTTAACAAACAACCAAAGTCGCTCTCTGGATATCTGGTCCTGTTAATCAACTACCCGCAGTTGCTGCCCCGAGTTATTTGCCGAAAATTTAATCTTTGTCCAGCTCAACTTTTCTTTATTCGCCGTCTCGAGTTGATTTAGATTTGATTGTGTGTTGAGGTCATTAGCAGGGGTGAGGAAGCCAGAGGAGCTGGGACTCGGACTCAGTCTGGGGCGGCATCTGATCACCATTTGAAATGGCGTCGTCCTGCATTATTCACTTAAAATATGCAAATATTTTCTTTTGCCAAGTCAACTCGAGTTCTTTTCCCCGCGTTTTCTCGGTTTTTCTTGCTACGTGGGGTAGGGAAACCGACAGTTGCCTCCCTCCTCTCATAAATTTCATTATTCTTTTTGTAATTTTTGATGGCCATTAAATGCAAATTATAAAGCTAAAATACACAAAAAAAAAATTGAAAAAAAAAACAGCAAAGTCTAATGGACGGGGACATATTTTTATACGGTGGCCATTGCCCATCCATTTTAAGCATTAGCGCTCAATTTAGCTTTTAATGCCATTTCCGTTGCCTTAAATAAAAATTCAATTACTCTGGCCCACACACACACGCACACACATAAGCACGCACATTACGAGAAAGCCATAAACACACAAACAGTCGCGAGGAGCGCGCTGGAAATGCGTTTAAAATTGAAATAATTTTATTACCCATACGCCCCGTGGCCGCACATAAATGCACACATTGATGCGCGAGGACAACCATAAAGGCCTTTCCCAGCCTCGTATTTATATAGGTAAATTTATATGGGCATTTCCGTGAGCACTCGAGCACCTTTAAGTTGAAAAAAACACACAACTCGTTGACGGTTTTGTATTTTGAAGCATTTTTCAAATGATTTTCTTAGATCTATCTATTTTAAATAGTAAACAACCCCAAAAAACATATGAAAATATCTCTGGAATCGAACTCACCTGCATGGAGCGACGGCTGGAGCCGCTGTTGGACCGCGACAGCATCGGCGGGCGGCGCTTGGTGGCTCCGCGTCCGGCGAGCAGGTTGTTAAGCAGCGAGGGCGAGCGGGCGCAGATGAAGGCGTGGAAGGAGGATACCGTGAACACGCCCAGCTTGTTCAGCGTGTTCTTTGTGGGGCGCGACACGTGAGTCAGCAGCGACTGTTGAATAAACGGAAAATGCGAAAAGTTTCAAATTTTATACATGTGGAATGAATACAACGTTATTTTTGGGGCCAAGAACCCAGCCCACAACTAATTTTGCTATATTTACGATCCTTTCAGTGAGGAGGAGAGCATTAAAAAGCAGACTGAGGACCTGTACCCGTGTGTACACCTATGTAAATAAGCCTTTGACATCCTGCAGTCGACTGAAGTTGCTCTCTTCACAGGTGCTGAAGTTGTTTGCATTTTGTGGTTATTAATAATAAATAATGTTGCTTTTCAGGCACACAACTGCACTTACCAGACCCCCTACACTCGCATGCCTCGCATGCCCCCCGTTCAGCCTGCCATTAAAAGCGCAATCAACTTTCAACCCTTTCAGTGAGTCAGTCAAAGCAGTCAGTCAGTGAGTCAGTCAGTCAGTCAGTCAGTGATTCGGTGAGTCGGGGTCTGGTAGTCCTTCTAAGGCTGCCAGGTCGTTGGGGGGAATTGCCTTTAAGCTCATTTAAGATGCTTAAACTTTTGTTATGGAGATTAATTGTGCATGTTTGGGTTTTGATTTTGCGAGGGGCGGAGGAGCTGGCTTTGCCTCGACCATTGTGCAGATAGGTAGAGGTAATTATAGACAACTCGAACACGTAAAGGGTTCTCGTGGAAATTGTAAACGGGTTGCGAGGAATAGGACATTATTGTTGGAGGGGATTTGGGCCAATGCCATTGTGCCCCAGTCCTAAGCCCTCGACCAGGCTGTGAATCTGTTTTTGATGTTCCGTGAAGGTTGGAGGACTTAAGCTTGCGGTGGCTTAAGCGAGTTATTGTTCTGGTATTAGGTAGGCATTGATTGGGGAATAGTTCCTCGACCGAAGTAGAAGTAGAAGGGTTAAGCATGCTGATTAATTGAAAATGTAGCTAAGCCCTTTCACAGACTTATCAAAATATGGCAGCAACACCAAACTAAATAGAGAATTATTTGGCGTAAAGGGGAGTAATGCTCGTTTACATATTCCCTGTAATCTGCTAACCAAAATTTTAATTGGCCAAATTGTTAAAGTGTTTAGAGCCAAGTAACTTTTTGTTACCTTTTTCAGGAGAAAAACTAACGAAATATTCGCCATGAAATGCAAACAAGCTTTGGAAACTATTAAATATATTGAAAGCACAACAAATTGTTGAACAATAATTATCAGCTTATAGTTTTCTCATTAAAATTAAAACATAAACTGCAAACTATTTTTGTTTGAAAGTACACAAACATAAAATAATTAGCCTGGCGGTTAACACCTCTCCTATAATTGGCTGCGGTTAGTGAAACCACTTTTATTTTGTGTACATTTAGTTTTTCTAATGAAATTTATAATATTTTCAGACACAATGTAGTTTTAAACACTAAAGCTTAAATTAACATTGCGGTTATCAATATAATTATGTTTTTAGCCATATTTTAGCTTTTTGATTTTTGTATTGCCTTAAACAGCAGATTAATTTGGTTCTTTTGGACAGGCTATGTTAAACAATTTAACATTAAAGTTTCCCCTGGAGCTACAAGTGAACTTTAACACGTTTTCCGTGTAATCGACAGCGCACAACGTCGTGTCATATTTAAATGAAATAAAAAATGTTTCGTTTCAGCAATTTAACCCTGCGGTTACAAATGAACTTCGACACCTTTTCTGCAATTGGCGTCCAACGGTGCACTGCCCGCAAATGCAGGCAATATTTTTCGCGCTAACAACTGCGCCCGCTCTGGATGAACCATGGAGCAGGGCCAGGACGACACTGCTCTCCCCATTAATTGCGTCCGACTTATCTCCCTGACAGCTCGAATTTCGCCGGGGCAATGGTCTATGGGCTTTTGTGGGCTGCGGGTTGGGCCAGTGTGTCCACTGGCCATAACTCACCTTCGGATTGGGCAGCTCGCCGCTCTGCAGCGAGGCCATGTAGCAGCGCAGCCGGAACTGTTCGCAGTGCAGCCGCTCGAGGTTCTCCTCCCACTGCAGTATCTGCGTCTGGATCTGATGACGCGTCTCCTGATCGGTGACAACTGATTGCTGCAGCTCGGCCATGTGCTTCAGCTTGTGATCCTGCGGGGGGCGAGAGGAATGTGCAAGAACAACGGGTTAGTGTGCCAGAGCATATGCATATATTCAGGATATATCATGTGTGTGTGTGCTGGTGAGTGTGTGTGTCGTGTGGGTTATGAAAGCATCCGAGGCATGGCATCATTAGCATTTCATGGCAGCTTTGTCCCACTGCTGCGGTGGCTGCCATTTGACGAAAATACATAAATCACGCGTCATGTGCAGCTAAAATTTTCCCAGCCCTTCCCTTCCGCCCTTCCCCCTCCGCTGCCGGTTTTCCGCAGCGCAATTCAAATATCTCTGCGCCGCTGCTCTGGTCCTCCCTCCTGTTCCTGATCCTGAAGTGCGTTGGCAATGCACCAAAAATAAAAAAAAACGGGGAGAAAAAAACCCCTTTTCGCGGATAGGTACTGCGCATATACATGCCCCTGTTTTCATTACAAATACCGTTTGACTTCCGCCGCAGCTGCTGCACCCCTCCGAAGCGCCCATTAACGTCGCGTTTCGCTGGCAGGACGCGGGGACAGGCAGAACGAAGGGACAGGCAGGACGAAGGGACAGGGACAGGGCAGGAGTAGGAGCAGAATTCAGCATTTGAAATCCCACTTTGGATCCCACTTTCACGTGCATTTATAGCACGCTTGCATAGATCTCATGGAGCATGGAGCACGTGATTGTTTCATTTTGGTCGCTGCTACAATCCAGCTCCTGGTCCTGTGCCCTTTCCCAGTGCTACTCCCACTTCCATTTCCAATCCCTGCACTTCGTTTGTTGTTGGCGTTGTTGCATTTTGACTGCTGCATTGAATGCGAGTCAGTAAGCTGACAATTATTTGCAGATGCAACTGCTGTTGCTGCTGCTGCAACTGCTGCTGCTGCTGCTGTTGCTGTTGCCATTGCAACTGTGCAACTGTGTGTGCCGTGGGCGTGGCAACAACCTGAATAGGCACTTTCGATGTTCGACATTTTAATGAATGTGTACACATAAACAGGCAGGGGTACGGAGGACGAGGGACGTGGCTTGTGGGGATCTGGGCAGTCCTACCTGGGATTACGTGTGTACCACCGCCCAGCGCTCAATCCTGCAGCCGTGCGCCTCTCTATTTGAACTGTGCGACGCTGAGCCTTTTGAATGTTTGTTTTACGTGGAAATAAATCAAAGTTTTGTGCATTTCTCGCACACACACACACCAGACTACGTGTGTGCTGCGGTGGCATGAAGCCTGCAATCGATATGTGTGGCAAGGCTTCACCTAATTCAATTCCACTAAAGACGCCAATAATTCCTAGTTGAGGTCTAAGCCAGCCTCCGCAGCAGTCTTTGCCTTGGCGGGCACAGAGTTCCTTGGTTAATTAATAAACCGAAATCCCATTATGCACTGCGACCGCACACACTCACCGCCAGAGGAAGAGGAGGAGGAGGACGCACCAAGGAGTTCCCTGTCAATGGCACTTGGCACTTGAGGAAAGCTGCTTATTTGACAAACACAAACCGGAAGGAAGGAGCCTGGAGGAGGGCTCGAAACTCCAAGAGAAACAGAGACACTATCTCAGCCCCAGTGCCAGTGAGTTTTGTGATTATTTACAACACACAAAACTGGGCCGAAGCGAGGCAGGGCAAGGCTAGGCGACTGGGGCTGCCAGGCAACAGTTTGTCCTTGTCAAAGTAATATGGGCTCTTCCTGGCCCATAAATAGCTCTCGCCTGGGCTTGACCATTAATCGCCCCACTGGCCATTGTATCCATTGTGCTGCACTCCGCACCCCGGGAGCTGGGAGCTGATAGCTTGGAGCAGCCACTCCAAGGGTTAATGGCAATGTTAATGGACTTGTAATTGCCCTGCAATTGGGAGTGTAAATCACGCAAACGATAACTCCCGCTAGCCAGAGCAGTGAATCCCTTCAGGATGTTTGAACTACGCTGGGCGTCCTTCGCATCGCAAGAGAAATGTTTGGCCCACATGCAATGGAGATATTTGACGGACAACGAAGGCTATCTCCTGCACTCAGGATGTACGACTTCGAAAAACCCATTGCACACACGAATGAATAAGTAAACCTGTATTTTACAGGACTAATGCAGCTAATGGCTATCGAATTGGGTTTGTGGTTTTAGTAAAGTTACATTTTTTGCTCGCATGTTAGGAGGAATCGAAAGACCATTAGTTGTCATTATGTATAGAAGGTCAGTCTTCATATGTACTCTTTTTCCTACTGCTATTTTGTTAAAATATATATAATGATGAAAACTCTACACAAAAATAAACCCAAAAGACAAGAATCATTCCTTGAGGTCCTTGATCTTGACAGTTCCTAGTAAGATTGCTTAATCAGATTTTGTTTCTGGAATTAATTCTCTTTTAGTGGAGTCCTTAATTAAAGCTCTCTTTTACTGAAGTCTCCTTTTAATAGCTTTACTCCTAAATGGCCCTCTGCTTCCGTGTGGCTTGTGTTCTTAATTTAAAGTCAATCTTGTTTTGCGTAGGTCTTCTTTTCCGCCTTTGAGCTTCCTCCTCACTCGATTTTGAGGCTTCTACCGGCTCTCCTTCTGCTCCTGCTGCCTTTCAAATCCATTTCAGTGCTGTGGGAGGATATTAACAGCACTCGCAGGACCACGGCACTGCTATATAGTGCACTTGTGCAGCAGGCGGCCCTCTTTCTTTGGTCACGGTCTCGCTGCGGTTGCCGCTTGTTTTGACACATGTCACGCGCTAAGTGACAGGCCCAGCCACAGTTCGAGCGGCTCCTTTCCGGGCTCTCGGCTCCGGCTCCAGCTCCTGCTCCTGCTCCAGCTCCAGCTACGGCTTGAGGTCCGGCCTCCACCTCCTCTGCTCGCTGCTGTCATCTCAATTCCCGTGAATTTTATTATTGCTGCATAGTTGGATTCCCCCTGCCGCTCGGTATCTCTGCTTCTCCTTTCCATTTGCCAGGCTGTATCTGTCGCTCCTTGACGATGAGTTTTTGCGGTTCGCCTATTTAGTTGTCCTGCCCCTATCTGTCCCTCACAATCCCGCCCAGACCATCACTTCCCACTCCGTTGTCCTGTGGTCGTGTTCCTGTGGTCCTCTCCCGTTGTCTGTTGCGCTTTCATTAAGCGCCACTTGAGGCTGCCTCTGCCCCTGACGATGCCATAACCCGATGCCTCCTGACTCCCCAGGCTCACATTTGTGCGGGAGGCTACACAGAGAAATGGAACCAAACCGAACTGAACCGAAAATCATGGCTCGCCAAATATCAAGCGATATAAATAATGCACTTGACATTATTCCGACCCGACATCGTTCCTGCCATGATTGATGTGAGTGGCATTTATCTATTTCCCTCATTATTCTTATTTTAATAACTCAGGGGAAAAATATTCACGGGACATGGTATTTATTTTGGGTAAATAATAGCCAGCACAGCCTTTTGTTTGGGGAACAAATTGTTTATAAAACCATGCTGACAATTATTTTAAATACATGTGAAATCAGGGGGAAATTTCTGTTCAATTTCTGTATAATTTCAGTAGAATTTCGGTATAATTTTTATGTTGTCTGCTTTATTTGGCGAAGCTTGTTTGATGGCAATTGTTTGCATTTCGAACATGGTTTTATGGTATATATATATTTTATACTTGTCTGATTTTGTTTTTAACTGGGATAGTAGTCGAGTAAAAAACCCAGCAGACTTAAATCCCTATGATTTTCCCCAGTGTAGATGCAGAATCTGAGGATGCCATTGCCATTGCTAGATGTACTTGTTATTATTATTATTGTTGGTCTTGTTCTCGTTGTTGTCGCTGGTCTGCCATTTCCGCTTGAGAGTTGAGAGTTTGGAGAGTTCATGGTTCTGGTTCTGGCTCTTGTTTTTCTTTCTGTTTCTGTTTCTGTTCTCGTTTTTGTTGTTGTTTGTCATTCTGAAGCTGCTGTGTTTTGGTTGATATATGTTTTTACTCGGGAGTACAATTAAAAAATACATTCAGCTATTGTTTGCGTCGCCCCGTTGACAACGTTCCTCGCATGACAGGCCAAAGATGCCGCCGCAAACGGCAAAGCAACAATAACTGCGGCCCAACAATGACTGAAATAATAATCAAATGGGGAGAGCAGAATGAAGGACGAAGGACGCAGGATGCAGGACTCGTGACCCGGTATCAGTTTATTTTGCTTGCCATCGCTTGGTAGCATCAATTAACACGGAAACAGAGTAGTGGCCGGGCCCAAAGGATATTGAGTTGTTCAATGGAGCGCGTCCGAAAGGGAGTTCCTTTTGAGGGACAACCTGCTTAAATGACTTTTGACATGGCTTTTGCATTAAATGGCTGCTCCATGGCAGTCAAAAGTCACGGGGAGAGTACGGGTCACTGCCAGGACCTGCTGCCGCTGCTGCTGCTGCTGCTGATGCTGCCCGCTGCCATGTCAACAAAAGGCCTGCAAAATTGTATATGGCCTGCATAAATGCTGACCGCAAAATGATGCCACATTATATAACGTGTGAGGGCTGCAGCTGAGGGCAGAGCTGGCTGAAAGGGGGAAGCCCCCGTAAACGAACTCAGACCTCTAAACTGGCGCCTATGTCTGTGGCCACAGAGCAATGGGCGAGTGCGTGGGGATGAGAAAGTGGACGCCGGTGGATTTGTCGGCAGGCTGGGATGCTGGATGTTGGATGCTGCATGCTGCATGCTAGATGCTGGATGCTGTTGACAATTGAATTGAATTTTCCGCCCCTGACCACAGCCACGCCCACTGTGTCAGCGCCTACATAAAGCATATTTTTGCATCTGCTGGGAGCAGTCGACGACAGTCGGCAGGCTCTCGATAAACGCCTCCTAACCCAACACGAAAACAAATCAGGAACCAGAGAGCAAACTGCCTGCCTGACTGCCTGCCTGCAGGAGGGGATTAAGGGCAGGAACACCGTTCTATCCCGGTTGGCCCGGTGGCAACCATATGCCAGACCCATTTCCTGTGCAACTTTCGACCAAAAGTTGCAAAAATATTCGCACGTTTGGCCAAAAACAAAGCCTGGACCAAGGGGAGGCGTCTGCCGACTGCACTGCACTGCCCAGCCCTGGGTGGGGGTCACCATCATCATCACCGGACTGTGCGGGGTCACCACCACCCACCTCCACCACATGTGTGACCCTCTCCCTCCCCGTCGCTGTCGTGTGTGCGTCGTGCCCTTTGTGCCGGACTTTGGAGTTCAACTCGTTTCTCATATTTCTTGCCATAAATTTTTACCATTTTGGCATTAGTTTATGGAATGCCACGCCCACCATCACCACCGCCACGGTATATACGGTAATACATATATATATATGTGTGTGTGTGTGTGTGGCAGGTCAAACTAAAGTTTTTTCCCATCATGAAGAAACCTCAGGACAAAAAAGCGAACCGAACAAGTAAATTTTATGGTAATTATAAACTTTATGGTTTCATTAAAAAATATTGAAGAGAGAATACCGAGTGGGAAAAATACAAGAAAAAAGGACGAGGAAACCGAAAAAAGGAAATTTCACAATAATGGTGGCTTAAAGGGGGAGCTCGGGGGCTCGCATTGTTGCACACGCCGCCGTAGCCGTGCCCCTGCAACCGTCCCTCGCCTATCGAAGTTTCTTCGCATTCTGTGCGGCTTTAAGTTGGTCTAATTAAGTAAAGTTTTCGGTGTAAGTTAAAATTAACTAAATATGCATTTCATTATAATTTTCGGTTTACAAATTTACGGTTTATGGCTGGCCGAAATTCTGCTTGCGCTAGCCTGCTCAAAAGCGAGAGCCAGGAGCCAGGAGCCAAGAGCCAAGGATAAGATGTGTATGTGTGTGTGTGCGGCAGGGCACTAGCCCCGGAGTTGTGGTTGAATTTCAGTTTAATTATTACAAAATTAATTGCACACTTTAGGGCTTTCGCCCCTCTCCGCATGCTTAATGTGTGTGGATTTATCTGTTTGTTTGCCTGCGCAAACTTGCGGAGTGAATTTCCCAAGGAATTTAAATCCTTCGACGCTTGCGGAGCATCAGCATCCGAAATGGATGCCTACTTTCCGGCTCAGCAGTCAAGAAAAACAAGCAACCATTTTCATGTAGTGAATGTTTTCATAAAGCGCAATTAAAATATCTCACTGCCTTTTGTTCGCTCGCCGCACAAATTGCATTAAGCTTTCAATTCACAACTGATGCATCATTTAATTAGTGCAATTATTTAAAATGGAATAAAGGCGGCAAAACTGCGGTTAAAGTGTGTAAAAATACCTGAACAAGTTGTTCAAAAAAAACGAAAAAAGAGGAAACTAAAAACGAATGAAAGGCTGCCTACGAATAAGTGGAAAAATGTTAAAGCCAGATGTTGTGGTAAGACTGAAATAATATAATTGGAAAAATGCTTTAAATGAGTATTTAAGGTACAGCCTGTGCTGTGAGTTCTGCAATTCAATTTGATTTTTCATTTGAATGTGTATTTAAAAGTAGTATGTGTTATTTCTGAACCCACTTATGGATTTATAGATTTTATAAGTATTATTTTGTGTAGCCAGCTTTTAGACACCATTTCAATTGATTTCAATTCAAGCATGGATGTCAGTGTTTGCTATCCCACAATTCTCGCTTTAAACAACGATTTAAGGCCGAAGCTTTTGACAGAGAGAAAATATAGGCGGAATTGGTAGGCGTGACGCAAGGGGCGTGGCATGGGGACGAGTGAGCTGCTATTGAGCTAAAAATGACAGCAGCCATTGCAAATTGAAAGCAGCATCCCGGACTAGGAGCAGGAGCAGAAGCCAGTGAGCCTTGTTTAGACAGCGCCGCCATGGCAATTGCACACGGCAGTTGCGAGGGGATGAAGATATGAAGGTACACAGGTACACTGGCCCAGGTGGGGAATGAGTCAGGAGTAGGAGCAGAAGCAGGAGCAGGAGCAGGAGCAGGAGGAGGCTGTGAGGGATACGTGGTGTCGTAGAAGTCGTAATTAGAGCGTAAAAACCAGAGCGTACGAAATACCAAACGCGCTCGGGCAGCTACTACTATTTTTTTACGGCTCTGCATTGTGTGTGTGCCTGTGGGTGTCCGTATGTGTATGTTTATAAACGTATGTGTGTGAATGCTTTATGCGAAAAGAAAAATAGATAGCTAGAAAAAAAAGAAGGAGCAGCTGGAGAAGCAGAGCACACACACAAATACAGATACACTGAAACTAGAAAAGCTAAAGCAAACGAAGCGAAGTGCTGCCAAAACCGCCTACTCTTACTACCTCCCCCCTCTTAAGAGGGGGCAGCCCCCGCACCCCCGCTGACACATATATGATTATTTCCGAAAGGTGACAGCTATAAAAAGCAACAACAACAACAACAACGCAGCACAAAAGTAGAAGGCAAGACAACAACAACAACTAGAAGCAGCTACAAAAAGTGTCAGAAAAAAGTGAGACAACACTGTTGCGCTTTTCACAGCACAGGGAGAGAGAGAGAGAGGGAGGGGCAGCTGTGACCCGCCTACACGCAAACACTCACACACACACACACTGGCTCACAAAAGGAGCAACTAGAATGAAATGCGTTGGTGTGACACCTTTTTTTCTGCTGTTGCCTTACTTGCCACTGTATCATCTTTCTTTTAATTTCATTCAAGCTCACCCCTCGGCGCAGTTTCATCTTGCACACTGTACAAAATTATAGCTAGTTCTTTGTTTATACCACATGTTAATAATTTGAAATAAATTTAATTAATTTCACAAGTTTAAAAGGTCTGTAAATGGGATTTTACGTAAGAAAAACTTGAAAAAAACATTTTAGACACTTATTGAATGGCATTCAAAAATGTTTGTGAAAAACCACTAGTCTAGTCTTTTGGTAATAACTTAATTTTTTCGGATATTACAAAATATTACAAAATAAGCAGCTTGGAATATTGAAATACTTTAAAATACTTCATTTACAACTATAGCATCGTTGGAAAATAAAAACCAATATCTTATGATCTTTATTAAAATTAAGGTTCTAGTGCTTTTCAGCTCTTGCATTCTTTTTTGTCTCGTGTGTATATCCCGTTTTTTGTGCGCATTTTTTCTAGAAAATTAATTAACAACAAATGCAGAGACGCGGAAATGCTAAATGCTAAATGAAAACTGCATTTATGGCCACTCCTTAAGCTCATTTAATTAATATTCATCCAACAAGTTTGTTTTCGGCCAACTGAGGCCCTCTCGACGAGGAGGGAGCCAGAAGGAAATCGGAGGGGGTAGCGGAAGCAATAGGACCAAGAGCACTCTTATGGCAATCTCGGACTTCCGCTCAATGGTTTTTGTTTTCTTTCCCGGCTCGCTTTCCTTCTTTTCTTTTTTTCTGGCAGCGAAGTAAACACAAACAGGGAGAGATAGAGAAGCGGAGCAGCAAAAACGCAGCAGTTCAAGGAAGTAATTATGGTTTATCCAAAGGGACAGATAGTGGAAGACGGCCGAAGGACGAAGCAGGCCTTCTGTCCCCCTCGCTATGGTCATAACATCAAACTACAACTTTGTGGAGCAAATGAGAAAAAAAAACTAAATTAAAAAAGGGCGCCAAGAAGCAATCGAGTCGGGGGTGGCTCGCAGGCTCGCAGGCTCTCAGTGGTGGCAGCAATCGAAACTGGGGCACAGCGAAAAAAATGATGCACAAGTGATGGTTGAGTATTTAATATAAATAATTAAAATGTTTGGCTGTTTTTGGGGTATTTTTAGTATAGTTTAATTATTTTTATGTATTTAAGTTTTGTTTTTTCTTGAAAACAAACGAAGATATCCTTAAAGGTAGGTCTGTAAAAGATATTTTTTTTTTATTTAGACTTTATGAGAATTCTATTTTCTATTTTACTTTATAACATGGATTTAGTCTTTTAAATTTAAATTTCAACCAAGCTTTGAGCTCTTAACATATTTAAAATCCTTTAAAAGTGACTGTTGCTGCTCTTGATTAATTATTGCAGCATGCAAAACTTCACTTCTTGTAATAATTCTGTAACTTTTTCTCCCATAAAATTTCCGGATAACCGGAAGTTGTAGTTTTGCAGCAGACACTGTGGCAACTGGGGCAGCAAAAGCGGCAGCAAAGCGGCAGCGATGCCAGCGACAGAGACGAATGAATCAAGTTGTTGAGGAGCGGATAGGACAGACAACATAATTGTCTTTCAGAGTCCTTCTAACTAACTAACAAACAAGAGCAACAACAACAGGGTATAACCAGGATAACAGCGGGGAAATTAGAGGGGAAAAAGTGGCAGGCTGGCAGGCAGGCAGAGAGAGAAGCAACTGAAAATGACATGATGAAAAATAAATAAACAAATAAAGTTTAGTTTCTTTGGACGGGCATCAGCAGCGGCAGCAGCAGCAGCAGTATCTCCCCGCCCCGCTTTCCACTTGCCTGGTTTATCCAAAGCATTTATCGTGGGGCCAAGTGCAATTTCTTGTAGCTTCAGCTCGAGTTCAATTCCGTTTGCTTTTCGCAATTCGCTTTTCCCCAACGCTTTGTCTTGCGTTTTGCGTTCTGCGCCGCGCAGAAATTTTCCTCACTTTGATTTGCTCGCACTCCCCTGCCCCTTGTTATTTTCTTTTCCCCTGCCTCCCTGCCCCCTTTTATTTTCCCCGCACAAAAGTTTTTTTCGCTGGAGAGGAAAATAAATTGCAGTGCAAGGAATTTTACGCTGTTTGCCGCGAAATTGATGGGGAATTGATTTGAAAGCAAATACATAAATAGTTGCAAGTAGAAGCAGTTTTCCTTCTTGCCTCGCGAAAACCTCCGACAATGGCATAAATCTTTGGGAAATCGCCGGGGACTGAGAAATTGGTTGGGAATGCGGAAAGTGAGGAAAGTGCGGAAAACGCGAAGGGCGGAAAATGCGATTGTTGTGTTCCGTCGTGCTTGTTGTGCTGTTGACTTCTGAGTTGACAGCGCGATATTGAGAAATTGTTGTCCTGCTCGGGATATATCTGTGGGAATTTGTTTTTCTAGTCGATTACATTAGGCAGCGAGTCAGGAGCTACCTGGAGATCTAACGAGTTATGGAGCAGCTGTCCATTGAAGATAAGAGTATTGTAGTTTTGTATCAAAAAAACTAACTAGGGAATGTTAAAGAATGTTCGAACTGAACTGGATTACAAAAGAAAGTAATATAGAGTTTATTCAGAAAATCCATTGAAAATCCATTAAAAAGTTTCTTAAAGATATGCAATGAAACGATGGAAACGAATCACTAGGTTCTTGAAACCACTTAAAAATATGATATTAAGTATAAATAGTGTTCCAAATTCATTTAAAAAAGGTGTCTAAAAGTATGCAATAAAATGTTTGAAATTGAAATTCAGTGAAAATTTCTTTTAGTTTCTACGAAATACCATTTTGTGGCATATTTTGCATATTTTTTGGCACCTAATTATGAGCTTTTACAATTCAAATGATTTGCCTAAACTTTATGTTTTCATTCACATTTCTAGCCTAAGCCCAAGCTGCCTTGAGTTAATTTAATATACCATTCTTTATTAACAAATTTGCAATTTCCTGTTGGGGAATGCTTCACTTCACAAGCAATCAAAATTCAAAACATTTACGGGAACATTGACAACAGATTCTCATTGTTGACTGCACGCAGTGATGTGCAGTTAGTCCTCCGTTTGATGGATTTCCTTACTTAATTCGCTTTTCATCAGCCATTCAATGCAGTGCCGCGCCGTGCCGTGCAGTGTGTGCGTGCCATTCAGGACAGTGCGCGCCATGACAGCGGCAAATCCTATTTGCACAAATGCCAATCGATGGGGTATTTATGGCCGCCTGCTACGAAACGCAGCTTATCCCTTTGACATTCATTTCGCATTTCACATTTCGCCTGGCAGCCACTTGGCGAAATTGACTTAACTCTAGAGAGCAGCAACAATTTGCGGATAAAACCACTGCCTTTGCAGCTGCAGTGAAATGCGGAAATGTGGAAGTGCAACCGCAATCCAAGCACCAGGACGCGTTGCTCCTTGCATTCCACTGGCATTCTCCAGGAGCTGCCTCCGGCCAGACCGAAACCGCAACGAATACTTTTGCACGCTCGCAGCGTCAGGTGAATGTGAATGTGAATGTAAATATGTGTTGTGAAATGTATTTGGTTTTCGGGTTATAATGCCCGCATATTTACTTGGCATGCATGGATGGGGGTACTCACCGACTCAATGGCCTTCTCCAGCCGGAAGATCTCCTCCTGGAGCAGGTGCAGGGTTCCGGTCTTGCCGCGGTGCCGGGCAAAGGCGGCAGCACAGGCGCTGTGGATGCTGTTCACCCAGTTCTCCAGCTCCACCTGCGGGTTGAGAGAGGAAGGTAGTTTAGCGGAGGTGGAACAAATTGCAACAAATTGCAGGCCAAATGCACCGCAAGCAATTTGACGTGGCTCCCCAGCGCCAAACGTCGAACTTGTCCCCCATTTCCATCGGCATCCCTTTGGCCGTCCCTCGCCTGCTCATCTGCTCATCCGCTCATCGCTGGCTATCAGTTATGCAAATTTAATGACAAATCACGTTGGGCCACAGCCAGAGTTGGCAACCTGACAGGCAGGGTGGTGGGTGGTGGACTCCGGGGGATGCGGAGGCGCATCCTGAACGTATGCCTTTGAGACATGTAACAGTTTAGGGCTGCCACAAGGATGCCGCTGCTGCTGCAGCTGTTCAAGGCAATCTGCCAGTTGGCAGTCAGTCAACGCCACCTCAATCATGGCTCACACTTTAAGCCGCACCCCGGCAGCCTCTCTCTCTTTTCTCTCAATCTCTCTTTCTCACTCTCCCTGCTTATTGCGGGTTGCGTCAGTCAGCGCCTTGCCAGCGTCCTCGTCCATGTCCATGTCCTCGTCCTCGTCACCGTCACCGTCATCGTCACCAACACCATCACCATCACACCATCGTCATCGTCCTCGTCCTGTATCTGCATTTGCATCTATTCACACTCGCAGAAATATGACGCGGACTCGGCTTTAAAAATGTCCTTGTTATGACTCTAGCAGGTATTTCTGTTCAGGATTTGATGTCTACTTTGATACTAAAGGATATGGGATTTAAAAAGCTTATTATTTATGAAACATAACATCAATATTTAATTATTTGAAAAGAATTTGATTTCGAATTATAGGAAAATATGTCTGAGACTGTAACATTTCTTTATAGGATTTAATATTTAATATTTAAACTATTTCCTTTATTAATTTTGTACTACACATATTTTATAACTCTCCCCAAAGGACAATTCTTCGAGTGCATGCATCTGTATCTGCGGTTTCTTTATGGCACACATTTCAGTCATCTCTTGGCTTAGCTTGGCTGGCGATTATGAGAAAAAATCGGACAGAGACGGACACGTTGCCGCGAGCGCTGAACCCGCCAGCTCGCATATCCTTGCATATCCTTGTGCAAACAAATTTGCGCTGCCATCTTTCTATGCGGCGACTTCGGACGACGACTACGCGGCAAGGCCAGTCTTTCACAGCCGCCTTGAAGGACTTCCCTTGGATATTGACTGCTCGAAATGAGGGCGAGCATAGCCCGGGGCATCCTCATCACTCAGCTCCCTCCCATTACCCGGACACACGCACAGGCACAGGCACACGGACACGCACACGCAGTAATAAAGATACTCACCTGACAGGGCGCCTGGAAGAGATAGGCATCGCCGAACGCCGTGCTCAGACAGAAGATGTAGTCGCGCTTGGGATGCTCGGGTATCGGTTGCATAATTGCACCGTCCACGATAATCAAGTGCTTGGGCGCCGCCTCCACGCTCCGGCCCTCGCGGGAGTCGCAGGGATAGAAGAGCAGCGTGGTGCCCTTAAGGCACACCCAGTAGCCCTTCCAGCCCCGCTTCCTGGCCAGCTCGATCTGGTGCTTCTTGCGTAGTAACCATTTCTTTACCGATAGGAAGCTGCAAGCAAGCAATTCAGTTAGTTTTGGAGAGTGGTAGGAGTCCATGGTAGGAAGAGTGGCAGGAGTACTCGTAATCCCTGGGAGAACTTGAGCAACTTCCTCCATCAACCCATTAACCTTAGGGGCTAATCAGTATACGGCTGGGAATGGGATGGGGGTCAGGTCCTGCGTACATAAGTCTTCAAGCAGTTTACCATAACATAACAGAAGGAGCTAGCTTAGAGAAGCCGAAGTGGGAAATACCCTCGTACCCTGGTAATCCTATTAATATTAATATTAAACGATGATTGTGGGATTTATGTTATTTAATTTCCAACTAGTTTTATGCTTAGTTAAAGAAGGATACTAACGAAACTGACTGACAAGATTAAGAAGAATAAAAATCACTGAAACATAATAGAATAAATAAAATAAATAACAGCATATCTCAAAGTTTAATATTAGACCTAGATTAATAAAGAGGTATAAGTGTATCGGGGAAACCATCGGACAGCCACGTTCGCA
Source organism: Drosophila punjabiensis (assembly GCA_008042585.1). Lineage (NCBI taxonomy): Eukaryota > Metazoa > Arthropoda > Insecta > Diptera > Drosophilidae > Drosophila > Drosophila punjabiensis. The sequence goes on from VNJR01009761.1 coordinate 53,555, forward strand.
GTTACATTATTATATTGAACTAGTTGCTAAGGCGAATCAAGATTAAATAAAAGTTATAGGCTTACAATAATCTCCCTCGCTGTGGTTCCGCCACCTTGATACCCTCTACGTTAGACGGACACGGACACGGACATACTCGTAATAATGTTAATCCCCCGACACTGCTTTCTCCACCTCTGGCGGCCACCTTAATCACTGGGAAATTATGTGCCCCTTGGCGTCCCCGTGGACCCACACACACTCCTCTCCGTCCCGTCCTGTTATTTATGATGACTTGTTGGACGTGAGCCCCATTTCTGGCTGCCAGATTACATCTACCGGAGGCATAAATTCCCTGGGATCTGCGAGGAGAATATACTACACTATATATATGTGTACTCACCCAGCTTTGCGAACAGCTCCCGTGCAGTTGAACGAGGATGCAGCGGTGCCAGTGGCCTTTGCTTTATATGGTGACGCCATGACACTTTCCCCATCATCTTCATCCGAAACGGCGGTAGTTAGGCTCATTCGATCATCGTCCGAAATCTGCAAGAGAGAGAGTCAAGGGAATGGTTCAGAATCAAGAATGTGGGCAACCAATTTAATTAAGATACGCCTCCTGGCAACACGTACAAGGACACGTACACGTCGGGGTTTCGCTTGCCGGCGCGGCGATAAAATTCAATAAATCGAAGGGAAAATAATTGAAATAATTAAGTCATAATTAGCAGAGAGAGAGCAGAGCGGGTATCCCCTTGGCTAGCCCCGAGTACGAAGCCATTTGAAACCAATAATGGCCAGGTTGCTGCCTCTGCCTCTGTCCTGCTCTGTCCTGGTGGCTGCTGCTAGTGGCTCGTGGCTGGTGGCTGGTTGCTGGTTGCTGCTGTTGCTGTTGTCAGTGCCGACAGCAACATTTGTTACGTATGTCGTCGATAAAGCAATTTGTCTTCTCTTCTCGCCTGCACTGCCTGGCGGGGCAGCGGAGGACAGGACGAGGGCAGGACAGGAGGACACAGATAGAGATAGGACAGGCCCAGACAACAATTGACAAAATGGCCGAGGGAGAGTCGGTGGGAGAAGGGAAATAAATGGCGAAAGGCAAACTGTTACTTGGCAATGTTATTTCATCAAAAGCCGGCGCTCGTTCGTTCGCTTGCCTCACTCACTAACCGACTCCTGACTCACTCACTAACTGACTCACCGACCGACCGACAGACTCACTGACTCACTGACTGTTTGGCCATCGCCCAGCTTCCTTCCCAGGACGGGAAGAGGTACCAAGAAGCAGGATTCCATGTGGGAATTCAAGCCAAGACCAAAGCCCGTTGGCTCTCTCTCCCTCTCTCTCTGCTCGGGCTACGTGTCCCGCGTGGCAATAAAAATTGGTTTGCCCATTCATTCGTTTCAATCGAGGTGGGCGTGGCCGGAGCTCTCGGCCCAACTGTCGCTCACTTGCTTTTCATGCCATTTTTATTTGAGTTCCCAAGGAAATCAATTTACAATGTGTTTATTCGTTTCGTCTCTGGGTCCTTCGACCCCGACTCCCATTCGGTTACTACGATACTTCAGCCTGTCAGTCACTCCACAGCACCCAAAGAGGGGGGAAAAAAAGACAGAATCCTCTCTGGAAATAAGCAAAAAAAAAAAAAAGAAAAACCTACCCCTTCTCCCGTACAATTTGGCAATTTTCAAACATTTTTGCTCATATGCATGTTTTACAAGTTATTTATTTGACTGCCGCCTCCTTGCCGGGGCACAGCGTGATGTTTGCTCACGGGAGGAGGCCAAGACGAAGAGGGGGAGCACCCACCCGTGGCGGACGAGCTCGGTCGTATCCGTCTTTTGCCAGCCGGGGTCATGTGTACTTAACCCACAAGCAAGAGGGACGGAGGCGGAGACGGAGGCTGAGGCTGAGGAGCAGCGACCAAGTTTAATCAAATTTTATATTAATCGAAGAGCAGTGCAAAGGCATGCAAATAACCAGAAGAGGAGACCGCCCGACCTGAGACGTGGCTTGCTTAGCGACTCAGCGACTGAGGGACTCCCAGGTCCAGGACTCAGATCAAAGCGGTTACCAGCGGACCCAGATGGGGGCGAACCAATCGATATCTGTGCGTGTCACTTTAAGTGGCTTCGGCTCCGTCTCCCCCAGAGTCCTGGACAATTTAAAAGGAAAGCAAAGGGAGAACTTCAAAAACACAACCGCCGCAGCAGGAGCAGCAAGAGCAGCAGGGACTGTAAGGAGGAACAACCTGAAGCCAAGGCTGACGCTGAATCTGAATCCGAAACTCGTCCACCGAAATGAAATAGTTTCCGCTTGTTCAATGAAGTTTTCCATGAAATCATCAAGCCGAGCGAAAGCTGTCGAGCGGAACTGTTCAACTGTTGCAGGATGTGAGGGCAGAGGAAGAGGCGGAGGTGGAGGCAGAGGCAGGCCCAGGACTTGGCAGTACTGCGACCTATTTAAGTTGAAGTTTAAAGAAGAGACACTTGACCCAGAGTGGAGAGTCAGTGGGAAATCTAATCAAATTTCGTGATTTAAAGGGGTCTCCGGAATTAGGTACACCCTTTTAGAGAAGATTACTACGCATTTGCCATTCCAGCCCCCGGAGAGATTGGCCCGAGAGTCCAAAGAGTTTGTCAAATGATTCATGAATTTTTAATTGGCCCTAAAGTGGGCAGCCTGCTGGCTGTTTCTTGAATTTCATCATCAGGCCATCAGGGCCCCAAAAACTGACAATGGGATTTCGCATACTAGTCCTGGAGGTGTAGGGCCAGGACCAGTGTCACCCGCTGCCACCCACTTCATCCGGTGTCCTAGCACTCGCACGAATGGCTGAAAACGTTCACATGGGTAAGCCTAAATGGGCAACCCAAAACACGAACACGAATGCGAACACGGCCAAACAACAATCACACAAAAGATTAAATGCCAGCCAGTCGGTCCTGTCCCTCGTCCTACTCGTGCCCCCGCTCCCTCTGCTTCTGCCTCTGCTTTTGCCACGCCCACCTGATTACTTTGGGGCCTAATACGCCATATCTCAGCATCGGTGCAAAATCAAAATTCAATTTACGCACAGACGAACCCGAGAACTCGCTCCAACATACGCCCACTTAGGCGCAGTGATGGGCTCTCCTCCACATACATACGTATATATCCTGCCCCTGCCCCTCTGTCATACCCTTATCCCGGCACATATATCCCTATCCTCACAGGTGAGCCAGGTGCTTTCGTTACGATTTCTAATCAAGAATTGATTGTGATCCCTCGATGCGGCTGTCGTTCACGTTTCAGCCATAATTATCAATGACTTTTGAATGTCAAATGTGGACGAGATGAGCTTGGAAGCTGGGATCTCGGAGGTGGGAGATGGGAGATGCCATGTCATTGCCACTGCCATTGTCACCTCCCGATTCCAATCCCCGAGAGCCACCAGCCACCAGTCTCTCCCCCCTCGTTCTTTCGTGTTGATGGGCGAAAATCTTTTCATATGTCGCTGTCAAAAATTACAATATTTGATAGAGTGTTTATGCAGGGTGATTCTGAGCTTCGGAGGAGGAGCTTCACCCCTTAAGAGCCTGGCAGGGTTGAAGGTTAACCTTCTTGCTTTGGGAAACTGGAAAAAGTTATTCGGTATCTGTGGCACGTTCCTGGCATTGCTGCGATTAAGTGAGGCATTAAAGAAGTTCTCGGCAAAAATGTTGTTAGCCAAACGAAATTGATTCAAAGGCGAAATCTGCACTGGATTGCAGGCCAGATCAGGAGCAGCAGCAGGGGCAGGACGAGGTTGAGGTTAAGCGAGACAGGCGAGAGATAGGTGAGCCAGGTAAATACAGACGAGACTGACTTGTAAAGTTTCCTTCCTTCCTTCCTTATTTTTTTTTTTTGCTGCTGCTTCTCGCACAGCCAAATTGCTGCATTGCAATGCGAAAATCAATTTGGAATTATCCCTCTGCTCATTTCATTTGTCGGTTTACGACGGTTCGGGTTTACGCCGGCGAGGGGGAGGAGCGGTTGAGCGGCCTGAGCTGAGCCATCCTGCAATGTCATTCCAATTTGATTAAATATTCCTGGCAGAGAGCTGAGCTCCCACCTAATTGGCTGAAGGTGAAACTGTTTAGCATTGAATCAATCAAAATTAACAAGCGACCGGGGCAACCTTGGGACTGGCAATTGGAATGAAAAGCTGAAGGGGAATGGGTATGGTGGGCAGTAATCTCGCAGAGCAGAACGAAAACCCGGAGCTGTATGAGCTCCATTTACGTATTCAGATCATGTGAGGACGTAACAAGCGTTAATTAGAGCGGGAGGAAAGCGAAAGAATCGGAAAAAGAAAAGAAGTTCCAGCTGCAAAGCTCTTAATTTGAGGAATTCGTGACAGGACAAGCTGGGCATGAATTGCCTCGATGTAAATCAAAGAACAAAAGGAATGATTAAACTTTAATTTAGATAGAAAGAATGCTTTTAAATTGAAGCCTTAAATACGAAATATAATTTCGAGTGCAACTTTAATCCTAAAATCCTCAAATCCTCAAATCCCATTCCGGTTTCGCCTTTCTTTCACCGAAAGCCTATCTCTTTGGCCGCTGATCTGGCCATTAATTAATATGCAGTTCCATTCAGTTGGTAAGCCAACTAAGCTCGCTCATTTGAATATACACACACTTTATATACACTTTTTCCCTTTGCCTGAGTATCCTTGTATCCTTTTCAAGCACCGTCATGTATGTACATACCGTATGTGCACGTAAAACTCTTGACCACTGTATTTATTTGCCTGTTAAGTTAACCGAACGAAGCTACATGGATGCAAAGTAAACAGAAAGGTCCTGTGCCTTACTGCTTTATCTACCTATTTTAGTTGCCATCTGCACTGGTTTTCTACTGGTTTTCTGCTCCCAGGCCACGCCCACGAGACGCCTTTGCCACTTTTCCATTCGGCTTTTCCGGACAAATGGCCTTTTATCACTTTGAAGCCGTTTGATTCATGCGTATTGCAATCAATGCCATTCATTACCGAAAAACTAAATACAAGTACCAGCTGCCACCCATTCCAGCGTCCTTTCTTGATTTTCCCCACTCCCCCGCCATCTCTGTGTGTGTGTGTTAAGAGCTTTTCTCGGATGGCACCAACGGGTCGGGGGCTAATGCTCTAATTTATTGCTCCTTTGTGGAAAACGGAGCCAGAAAAGGAGCCCAGCCTGGCCCAGGCCAGCCCAGTCGAGCCAAGCAGCTGCTCGAGCGTGAAAAGGATGCTTTGGCTTTGATCAACGTTTTGTTAACGGCGGCCCCAAAATGAATTTGTACCAGACAGACAATACACTTAACTGGAGGCATTTCCCCACACCCGCACCCTGCAATGTTCTCCTCCACTCTCCCCCTCCCTCATCAAGGCGACATTTTCTCACGCGATTTTCATTCATTTCCCGGACGGGGAAGCAAAAGTTCAAAGCACGCCGAGGAACAAGTGTATCCTTCGGCGCAGGCGATTAGGATAGAGCATGAGGCACTCCCAGCAAAGTCCTGGGATTACAAATAATGTGTGTGCTAAATGAGCAGCCGGGATTGGTGTCCTTTTCTATTTGCTCAACAGAATGCAGCGATAATACAAAAATGGTTTCATCTCTTGAATTTTAACTGATACTTGCTCTCTACAGGAGTTTTTGTTGATTTCAAGTGGCTTAGGTTAAGTTGAGAGGCATTTTCTGAGTTAATTACCCCTGAACAATTTCCAAAATATTTTGTTAATTTATTTGATGGCATTTTGACTTTATTGTGCTAATTTTTCTCTTTTGTATTACTCCTATGAATGCAATTCTAACAGGGGAGTGTATTGCCTGTCATAAAAGTATGTACAATCTAGAACTATCTTTACTTATAAATATTGAAAAGGGGGAAGAATTGTTTAATTTTTTGAAGAAGCTTATAGTAAACTTAACATTCCCCCATGTAAAATTTAGGTTAATTAGATTTTTATACTTAATACCAATAAACAGTCCAGTAAACAAGATATATTTATATAGTCAAATGTTCACTAAAGATTTCCAAAAACTCTGAAATACATATATTCCATCAGATATATCCGATAATCCTACCTTGCGAAGGAACATTTCGTTGCACTGCTTGGCGGTGCTGCGCCAATGGCGATGGCGATACCGGGAGTTGCCCAGCTTCAGGGTGCCCTGAAGGTCGGCGGCCTCCTCGACCACCCGACGGATGCATTGGTAGCGCAGGCGGTTGCACCTATGGATCGGCTGCATGGGCATCACTCCGTGCTCTGGCTCCGACTCGGCACCAGAGCGCACCTGGTCCTCGTCGTCGTCCACCCAGGCACTGAGCACACCCTCCACAAAGTTGTACAGCATCTGGATGTTGGCCTTCATCGGCGCCGATCCGGAGGGCACCTGTGCCTCCGTTTTGATTAGCTTCCGGTTCTGGCACACCTCGCGCAGCAGATTCTCGCCAAAGTGTACGGTTTTGTGGCGTCTCCGGCGCGAGTTGAGCGAGGCAGCCGAGGCGGACTTCATCAGCTTCCCGTTTGAATGGTGCACATAGGCGGGCAGTGGTTGCACTAGCGTGGTCGTGGGCTCCAGCCAGGCCAGACCCCCTCCTCCTCCTCCCATTTGCAGGCCTCCACCAGGGCCAGTTCCTCCGCCGGAGCTGGCGGAGTCACCGCGCTGCAGCGTATTCGGTTGAGAGTTGCTGCGGTAGTGGTGGTGCTGGTGCTGATGCTGGTACGGATGTGGACGCGGGGGCGAGGGTAGTGGCTGCATCTCCAGGTCCAGGTCCAGCGGCGCCGGCTCGATGTCGTCCAGGGTTGTCGGAGGCTGGGCCAGCTGGGTGCGCAGCCGGTTGAAGTCGGCGGCGCAGCGAGGCAGTGAGTTGCACTTGGCTGCATTGAGGCATTTGCGATTACGGCAGCTGAGGAGTGGCGCGCACGACCGGCAGTCGTGGCAGATAACCAGGCGGCGTTCCGGTCCAGCTGCCATACCCAGGATACCTCCTCCTCCTCCCCCACCTCCTGCCACTCCCGCGGAAGGAGGCGGCGGCGGCGGAGGCGGCGTAGCCGTTGTGGAGGGTGTCGTTGGCACATCGGAGCCCATGCCCATGGGCACGGCATGCAGCTGGACCTGTGCCAGCTGCTGGTGCCGCGCCAGGTTCACCGAGCTCACCGACGAGGTGAGGCACTGGCGCGCCTGGCACTCCTGGTACCTGCAGTGCGGATCCGTGCAGATGGGCAGCAGTGGACAGTCGGGATCCGTGCAGGGGCCCGGCGACGGCGACCTGGGCGCTCGTTCCGCACTCGAGGACTTGCGCTTGTGGCCACCAGCTCGCTGGGCGGACATGTCGGAGACCGTGGCGGATCTCTGGGTCTGGTGGCGACGCGACCGCTCCTTCTTCACGCCTCCTCCCCCTCCTCCGCCACCACCTCCTCCAGCTTCCTTGCTGGTCTTGGGCACGTACTGATACCGTTCCTTGTGCGGCTTCGCATACAGTCGCTCCAGGTGGGCGGTGGAGGTCGTTCCGGCACCGCTGCCAACCACCTCGCTGGCCGAGTGACGCAGCCGTCGCTCCCGGGAGCGCTCCTCCCGCCGCTGGCATAGAGGGGTGTGCGAGAGGGCGCTGGGCACCGCATAGCCACTGGGAATGGAAGTAGGAGGGGGAGGCTGCTTGCCCAAAGACTGAAGCTTGTGCAGCGGATAGGCTATCCAGTCCGCCGTCAGCTGCTGCTGCTCCTCCTCGCTGGCGGCTCCACTGTGTCCCAGGGAGTGCCGCTTACGATGGCCAACGGCCTTGGACTGACCATGGTCCTGGGCATCCTCCTGGGAGTTGGATCGCGGTTGGGCATCGCCTCCGCTGCCGTTGCGGCGATGATGCGAGCGCCTGGACTTGGAGCCTGCTCCGCCGCCGCTCACCTGCATCTTGGTGAGCCACTCCACGATGTCCGTCTTGAGCAGCGAGAACTCGCAGGGTCCGGAGCTCTGGCGCGACAGCGGCTTCTTGAGCAGCTCCGACAGAGCCTTGGCATAGGCGGAGGAGCCCACGCCCTTGCCCGCATCCGAGGGCAGGCGATCTCGGTCACGCTCCTTTTTGCGCGGCAGTTGGTCCAGCAGCCAGTCGGGCAGCTCGTCCTTGAGCACTGTGATCTCGCTGGGACCCGAAGATGTGCGCACCGGCTGCGAGGGACTGGCCGTCTTCTGCAGCTTCAGCCACTCCATGGTCTCGTCCCGTACCTGGCCCCCTTCCGCCGAGCGGGCGGAGTGACGCTGTTGTGCCCTCCGGTCGAACCACTCTAGCTGCTCGGGCGCCTGACGCAGAGCACTCTTGGGCATAGTGGCCACCTCTTCGGCGCTCTTCTGGCGACGCGGCGGCAGCTGGGGCCGCTGCTCGATCCTCACATGGGCATGGGCACTTGGGGGCTCCGTTAGCCGGACGGATCCCTTTCTGCGGATGCATTTCTGCTCCATGGTCTCCTCGTCGCGGGCCCGCACTCGACGTGTGATCTCGAAGATGTCGCCATTGATCTGGTGATAGAACTTCTCCACCTCCACGCCGCGATCGAACTCCTCCTTGGCCGTGGGCTTACTGTGGGTCCTGGAAGGCGGGCGTGGCGGCGGAGGCGCCTCCTCTAGCCTCGCCTTCTTCTTGTCATCGCTCTCGTCCGAGGAGGCGTTCAGCAGGGCTCCGGACCCTGCTGCTCCGCCATCCACCACCCAGCTTATCGAGCGCTCACCACTGGTCGCTGCTCCTCCCGATCCTCCCTTCTGCAGCAGGCGGTCCAGGCTGCCGTGATGGGTCTTAATGGTGGGTCCCACCAGGCTGCCATCGGCGGCTGCTTCTCCCAGGGATTGCAGCCGGCATTGGGCATTGCAGATGCAGACACCGGGACGCTTCTTGCTGCCAAAGCGGAACAGTTGGCTGGCCAATTGGGAGACATTCTCGCCCAGGCCCAGGCCTAATCCCCCGCCGCCTCCGCTAGCGGCGGCTCCACCCGCATCCCTTCCCGAGGCCGTTGTTGCCGATGTCAGGCGTCCTCCTGGATGCGCCACTGGTGTGATGTCGACGATCACGCAACAGCAGTGCAGCGAGAAGGACTTTTTGGGATCGCCGTCGCTGCTGCAGTCGCCCGGTGGCCCGCCAGTACTTCCGTTTCCGCCGCCGTTGCCGGCACCGCTTCCGTTAGCTCCTCCTCCTCCTCCCCCGTTGTTGCCTCCAGCTCCCTTGACGACCTGGTGTCCCCCACTGGCGACAACAGCTGGCGGTGCTCCGCCGACCGCACTGTGACTGCCGCTGTGATCGCCGCTGTGATCGCCGCGCTCGATGCTGTTGCTTTGTTGGGCGGCCAGAATGAATCACAGCGGCGGCGGCGACGTGGTCGTTGTCCTGTTCCTGCTCCCCCTCCTCCTTCTCTTCCTCTTCCTGCTGGTCGTGCTGCTGCAGCTACTGCTCCTCCTCCACCTGCACCTAGGCGTCCTTGGGCTCCTCTGCGGCGTCCGTGCACTCCTGCGCTCAGTGGGCCATGCATCGGCGTTAGTCCGCCATTTATTTATGCACTTTAGCCTCAACTATTTAGTGGTGATTATTATTCATTTGATTAATTAAACTAAAAGCTCATTTTGCGGCACAGTCATTTATTACAGCGTCAGGATGGCGATGGCCTGTTATTTTAGCCGTTGTTGCTGTTGCTGTTGCTGTTGTGTTGCTGCTGTTGCTGCGTTGCTTTGGCAATTTATCTCACACGCGTCGCACACATTTATCTATAATTAATTATTTTTACTTGTTGCCAGCAAAGCGAGCGACAAAAAAGAAATCACTTGGCTGCGCCGCAGCCTGTGTGTCGTGTTGTGTTGCGTTGTGTTGTGTCCTGTACTGTGCTGTGTATTTATTCGAGGATTTATTTAATTATATTTGTTTTGCTCTATAAATCACAAAGCAGTTTGCCCGCAGCTCCCTGCCCTCCCCTCTTCATTAAACGTTGGCCCAATTTAAATTGTGTCCAGCTTAAAGTGTTGTCGAATTTATATATTTACCGAGTTACTATAAGTATATAGAAGCTTTTGGTCTAATCTCATTTCCTAGCTAAACAAAATATTTCATAATGTGCGTTTTATAATGGGTAATACTTTGTGAATTGTTTTAAAAGTCTAATTTTAGCATTCAATAAATTGCCGAGTTAATCTCTTTAACATTAAATCAAGTCATTAAAAAATTAAATGGCCTTTGATCTAGTTATTAATTAGGCTAAGCCTTTAAAAAAATAATTATAAAGAGACTTAGTTATTGACAGGGAATTGATACTTTGAATATCTAATAAATATTTATGAATCAAGAGAGGGAAACCAAGAAGTTTAAGACGATTTAACTTTATATTTTTATAATAAAAGAATTAAATAAATAAACGTATGATAAGTTTCTCTTCTCAACATTAAACATTTTAAGCTGTAATAATTTTTATGACCAGTTTTCATTATAAAATGAGAAATTACTTATTATTTGTTTTGTTTTTCTTTTTCTGTTTTATTTCCTTTTCCTCATTTATTTTTTTTTATTCTTTATTCCTTATTTATTTCTTTCTTTATTCCTTTGTTATATTTTTGTGTAGAGAGGGAGAGAGAGCGACATTATAATAATAAGGTGCGTAAAGCCCATACAAATTAATTGCCATATGCAATGTATGGCGTAGCTTATCCTTTTTTTATATTTTTAGCCTCTTCACACAAACACAAGAAATTCCTAATATACTACAACTTCAAAATCCTAATAACTTGTAGCTTGATAATCTTTGTCAATTCTCTGTGAATTTATGTAGCTTTTGATTTATTTGCTTTGAATTTAAACGAGTTTAAAAGAAAACATTTCAAAGGCGCCTTCTATTTAATTCCTTATATATATTTTTGTTAATGCACAGTCACAAAAGATAAAAATAATCCCCTTGAGATAAAGTCACAAAATGTCTAGGCGTAGGCGCTTTAATTAGCATATATACATATATGTAAGGACTAACCAGAAAAAAGGAAGCAATGTTGCACAATGCTGTGTATGTGTGTGTGTGTGTGCTATGAGGCCCGCTTTTTACTTTAGGCCAAATTCGGTGCTCTTACTGCCATGAGCCTTCTTCGGTGTTATTTTAAAGTTGCTCTGCAAAAAGTTTTTGCAACTCGTGCGCAAATATTTTGTTTGTTATATTGCTAGCATAAATTTGTTGGCTATCTCTAGGAGCAACACGGAGCGACGGAAAGAGTGCCAGAGCGACAGAGCAACAGAGCAAAAGAGGGAGATGCGCATATATTTATAAGCGCATACATAAATACTTTTCGGGCTGGCAGCAAATGCATAAATTTCATGTCTACATCTGCACGGAGATATGACTCGGGAACTGCTGCTCTGCTGCTCTGCTGCTCTGCCGCTCAACGGTCATGTTTGTGTTTATGCAAAGGAGTTTGCCAAAGTTTTTTCGTTTCGTTTCGTTTCGTTTCGGCTGCTGCCGAAAAGTTTGCTTGTTAAGTGAAAGGATTATATGATCCAGTTGCTTGCCGGCAGGAAGGGGCAAAACTTAAAAATACACAGCCGAATAAAACAACAAAACTTTTCCTATTTTTATGTTGTGCTGCTGCTGCTGATGGTGCTGATGCTACTGCTGCTGCTGCTGCACCTAAGAACGAGTCCCATACACACAACACACAACACAGCAACTTGCCGCAAACTTGAGTTGTGTTGATAGTTTTTATAGCCTACTTTTCTGGGCCGCGCTCACGAACACCCAGAGAGGACGAAAGTTGCGAATTAGTGTGTCTTAGGAGGGAAAGGCCAGGCGGAGCAGGGCAAAACTTTTCGGCCAGCTTGTCCCGTTTAGATTAGAGCCGTCGATAAGTTTCAAGTTTGCCACATTTGCCATGTGTTTAGTTGCCAACTGTGTGTGCGTGCTGGAGAGATTGCACACGCTGCGTGTGTGTGGCCAGGCTCAACTAGTTGGCAACTTGGGAAATGAGGAATGTCGAGCGGGGGCAGAGGAGGGAGTGGGGATCTTAAGCCACCACTTGAAAGGAGCTTGGGGCATTTGTTTAGCGATTTTCGCTTGATTCGGCCAATAAAGTTAATTTCTTTCTTCCCCAGAAGAGGGAAACTTTTACCCTCAGTCTGCCTTCCTCTAAATGACATTTTTATATCATTTCGATTGTTGTTTCTTGGCCGCACAAAACTTTTACCAAATTGCAAGGGACAGACAGCGGGACCCGTGCTCAAAAATTTCCATAGCACGCAAGGGAATTTCCACGGCCTAAGAATAAGCAAAGATGGGATCAGTGAGATAGTAATTGCCAAAAAACAGGTATTAAAAGCTCTGCTTTATCCTCGCTAGCTGAAAGTTTATCCCTGAGATGGGCCACGTTTATTTGCACGTTTTAAACTTGCTTTTTATGGCTGTTTTGAGGTATAAAAGGCAGTTTGTGGCTCGCATAAATTATATTTTCCCCTGATACGGGGCTTACTTATTCACTTTTAGTTTAAATTATTTTCAAGGAATTTATTTGCACTCTTTAAACTTGTTTTTATGGCTTTTTGGGCAATGAAAGGTCACTCCAAGATGTCTGGCATTATATTAGATTACTGTGGTTGCTTATTTACTTTTAGTTGAAATTATTTTTAATGGATTTATCTGGGGATTTAATGCATTTAACCCAGACGGAGGCAAACGCCTGCTAGGGCTGAAGGACCTATATCTATAAATATAAATACGTTTAATGGTCGGTAAAGGACGACAAACAACAACAAAATGTGCCACACCAGCACCCTATCTATCGCTCTCTCTTTATCTCTCTCTCTCTCTCTCTCTCTCTCTCTTGCTGAGTCTCTCTCTCTCTTTCTCTCTCTTTGCACTTTGTGTGTGTGTGTGTGTCTGTGTGAACTTCGACAGGCATGACGTTGATAATATCCTTGCACATGCATGACGTTGCTGCTGGTGTTGCTGCTGCTTCTTCCCTCGCCTGGTTATCCTTGCAACAGAAGGCGCAGCCTTTTCAATATGCCATCGGAAGGCAGCATAGCCCACACCAGCAGCACTCGCTTTCGCATTATTATTGTTGTTTTCGCTCGCATCCTTCGCATCCTCGCCCATTGCTTGTTGATATTTTATTAGCCCGACTTTTGTGGGCCAAACAACACGCAAAACAACAAAAAATAACACAAACACAAAGACACACACACAAACACACACACACACAGTCACTGACTGGGAAGGAAAACTTTTTTCCCAGCTCCTTAATATTTTCGCAGCGAGATTCTTTCTTTCGCTGCTCGCTGGCAGTTCGATTGCGATTTAAATTTTCGGCCCCGCGTGCTAAAAATATCTAGGTGGAAAAAGTGCGAGGGCGAAGCAAAACAAGTCCGCCATATAACATGGAATCTCGACACGACTCGAATCTCTGGCGCGTTTCAAGTTTTTCCACCGAGTTTTTCTTTTCTTCTTCGTTGTTTTTGTGTTGTGTTGCCCCTAAATGTCTATGTATGTGTGCGTGTGTTAGTGTGTTTGTGCGGGCGCTGACGCTGTGTTGGTAAATATGTGTTAAGTGCGTTGGTATTTGCCTGTACCCTTGTGGCACGGCACCCCTGCCCGCGTGCCCTCGCCATTCCATCGCCACACAGCTGCTCTGGCATTTTTCAACACTTTTTTCTGTTATTGTTGTTGGGCGGGATTTTCATTTGAAGCGCGGCAGGTTTTCCGCTGTGTTTTTTTTTCCAGTCTGCAACTTGTTAATTTGACTTTAATGCCTCTACTCCACGCTACACTCCGCCTGGGCGCCTGACAATCGAAGCGACGCGCTCGGCTTTCGTTTGATTTTCCCCACTGAATTACTGAAATACACCCTCCTTCCCCCGCACTGGATATATTTTGCTGTGTTCTGTTCCCTATTTTCTTTGGTTTTCCCTTTGCGTTTTTCCTGCGTTGCGCTTAACTTGTGTGCTAAATTATATGGTCTATATGGTCTATGGCCCGCTGTTCACTGTTCTCTGTTCTGTTCGCCATGTGTGTGTCTGTGTGTTACTGTGTCAGTGTGTGTATGTGTGTGTTGCTGTTTTGTAATTTGATTTCTTTTTTGCCGCCCGCCTCCCGCTGAGATGGAGCTCAATCCGCAGCTATATAGCCATGGCCAACAGCCTCAGTCTCAGCCTCAGTCTCAGTCTCAGTCTCAGCTACAGCTTCTATTTCACAGTGCCCCCTCGATGATGCTGATGATGATGATGGTGCTGAGATGAGGCCGCCGCCGTTAGCTGATGCTGCTGCTGACGCACTTTTCTCGATTTCCCGATTTCTCGGATTCTTGGATTCTAAGGATTCTCGGAGAATTTTAGCTCGGACTTTTCGCCAACGCTTCGATTCGATTCGATTCAATGCGAGGCGATTCGATTTCGATTCGATTCGATTCGATTCGCTTCGCTTCGATTTTGATTTGATTTGACTCGATTTCACTTGGCGGCACACGCGCTGGATTTATTTATGATTTATTTCGGTTGAATTCGAGGGACTTGTGGCAGGAAAACTAGTGTGGTGTGCCGAGTGTGTGGCAGTTGGCAGTAGTCTGACTATTCCGTTCGCGTTACAAAATGGCGTTACTCAGAGCTGCCAGAGAGCGCTACCAAGCACAGCTCGCGACGACGTTCCCGTTATGACTGACTTTTCACCACACGCAGAAAGGACGAGGCAGCAGCAGCCCTGTGGAGCAGCGCTGCTCTCTCGCGGCGGACTCGCTCTTTTTGGGAGCTTCCAGCAGCGCAGCAGCTGCTCTGCTCGCCCCATTTCGCGTATAGACACACGTACACTGGCACACACACAAGGATTCGGGTACGCAGAGCCTCGGCTGCGGGCTTCGGCTTTCGGTTTCGGTTTCGGCCTCGGCTCGGGTCCTTCGGCTCGCGGCTCTACGGCTTCGGCTGTTCCAGTGAAATTGTTTATAACAGTTTTTCGGCCGCACATTCCGTTGGTGGTTGTGAGGCGCGCAGCTCGCAGTTCGCAGCTCACAGCTCGTGTCTCGGGCTTCGCCTTTATTTACGTAATCAGCGAAAATCAGCAAAGCTCCAGCATCCTGCCACGCTCTCCCGCGCTCTCTCCCAAGTCGTCACATGGTAGAGCAAGGTGAAAAGCTTTGTCTGTCGTCTGCTTAAGAGAGCCCCGCAGGACACGGACTCTCTTAGGCAGCGAAACCTATGTGAACCCAGCATAATTTACAAATCAGACGACGGTGACGACGTCATCAAAACCAAAATGCAGTTATAATGCACTTGGAGGAGTGAGAGAGAGAGCAAGCGAGCGAGCGAGAGAGAGAGGGAGAGCGAAGCCAGCGAGCTGGAGGCAAACATAACGTATACAACCCGTGTGACAGCTGCCAGAGGGCGAGGCACCATCTCAAAGGTGTTTAGTCAACATGAACAACGACAACGACAGCAGCAGCAGCATCAGCAGCAGCAACTCGGAGTTATGTGCGGTAGGTCGGCCGCAGCTAAAATTAAATTTATTCATTGTTGTCTTTGGAGCCAAGCAAACGCCAGTCAAGCCACAGAGCAGCTGCTCTACAGAGCGAGAAAATGGCGAATTGCCCGCCCGAAATGATGGCTCTGTAAGCATAACGGTCGCCATTAATTATACGCAAAGTGGCCAGGATAACTCCTTGGGCTGGCGGCTATTAGGGGAATTAGAGCTTAGGGGCTGCAGTTGAGTTGAACTAGGGTTAAAGATTCCTTGAATTCTAGCTTGACTTGAAGTTTTTCCTTAGATGGATATTTATTTAATGCTGGATATCAATTAATTAATTAAATTTTAAAGAGAATTATATTGATTATTTATGGAAGTCAAGACGTTTTAGTTTCTAATTTAAGCATTTGAAGTAACTTTGTGGTATGGCATTACCTTCTGTAAGCTATGGTTATTATAAAATCTGTAATTTCTCGCAGTGTCTTGGCTCCTGATGCCGCTCCAGCTGGCTGCTCCTGTGCTGTGTGCACTCAGGATTTGGCTCTGGGGCGTATTAAAGCTTTTACAAATCGTAAGCATAATTTATTTTCCTACAACTTGGAGCATCGCGAAGGCGGCGACGCTCGAGGAGACATTGTTGGTCCCATTGTTATTATCTTGGGGGGCGGAGGAAGGATAATAATGGAATGACCAAGTTTTTGGATTAATTTGTAGCCGCTTTGTTGGTCGTAATCATCTCTCCCCCTCGGTGTGTGTGCATTTTGCAGTTGATTGAGTGGGATGAATGTGTGCCCAAATATTTGATTCTTACGAGGAAAACTTAATTACGTTTACTATCTCCTAGTTGGCAAGTTAATTATGTGTGTGGTTGCTTATGCCTTTTTCGCCAACTCTGTTGCTTGAGTCATAAATCCAGACAGGCGTTAAATCTTCGCCTCAAATGGCCCCATAAAGTCAACACCTCAAAACTCAAATGTCGCCCAGCAAAACACAGCACCACGGAGCACCACGGAGCACAGTGGGGCCTACAGCCTCTCGGCTCGGTTGTACTACATAGGCAATCACAGCGGCGGCACAAATGCTTAAACACGCTCAAATAAGTCACATGGCGGCCACGCCCACACACAAACGCAAAAGCGAACGCAAACACGCACACACACATAGAAATCCGCTGGCGCACACACACACACACACACATACGCGTACCGTTACAGACATAGACACGAACGAATCGTTAAATATAACGCATACGCAGCGTTGGCCCCAGCAGAAGTAGCAATAGCAGTAGCAGTAGCAGTGGCAGAGTAGCAATGCCATAAGAAAATAGCTCGAAATATGTTAATAATGAGATGTGAGCGGGCGCCGAATGCTAAATATTTTACAAATGCCCATATATACTATATATATATTTATATATATGCATATAGTTGTATATGAGCCGAGTAAAAAGGAAAGCACTGGCACACACGCAGTGTAAAGTCTTGCAAATCTACATAAACTCGGTCAAGGACACTGCAGCTGATGCTGAAGCGCTGAAACGGAATCCGAGGATGCGGATGAGGATGAGGATGAGGGTGACGGTGAGGATGTGGCTGTTGATGCAGATGAGGATGTAGCTGGGACTGGTAGTGGTACTGGTAGTGGTAGTGGAACTGCGGCCACCCAAATTGCCTTTAAATATAATTATTTTCCTTTTATGCGACGTCAGTGACAGGACTGAAGGATTGCCGCTCTGCCAGCGACATTTAAATTTAGACCAAACGAACGCACTCACACAAAGGCATCCATTTCGCTTGCAGATACGCTGCCAGATAAGAAAAGTCACTTTTATGACGTCAGTAAACCATTTTAGGCCGTTTTCCTTGCTTTCATTTTTTTCTTCTTGTTTTCCCTCTTTTCAGAACGCGCGCGCAAATGGCAGAAACAACAGCAACAAGACCGAGGCTGGAGGATGGCTTGGAACTACAATAACAGAGCGCACGAAGGACCTTCTCTTTTAGTTGGAGCAAAGAGCAGAGTCGGAAAAGCTCCTGCTCTGACTCTCTCCCTCTCTCTCTCTCTCTCTCTCTCTGTCTGTCTCTCATTGCGGCCATTACCATAAAATCAAATCACAACAATAACCATAACCATATAGCAAAGATTTAATAACTGTGATTGGGATTTGAAAAATGAATTTTCTTTCTCTGGTTTCACTCGTTCTGCCGCTGCTAGGTGAGATTATTTAATGGCTTTCCCCATTTTATCCAACGCATTTGGCATTGAATTTCCCAGCTCTGGTTCTTGTGTAAATGTAATTGAAGTTTCCATGATTTGTTTTGGCAAACAAAACAAAAAAAAAAATAAAGGAAAATATTGAAATTGTTTTCGGCACCAGCTCAAATGATTTGGAAAATGATAACCAGAGAAGACAGGATTTCCATTAAATTTTGAGTGACTTGGGCGCGGACACACTCCTGCCATTTCCAATCAAATTCAGTTACCGCAGGAAATCTGCATTTGAACATTTTTATAATTTCCGGTCTTAGGTTCTGTCGTTTGTTGCTTAATTTCCGTCACCTGGCGGCCCCATAAACAAGTCAAGTCGCCATTCCAGTGCACAGAAATAAATTGAAATCAATTTGATGAGAGTTTAAAATTATGGGATAATTATTAAAGTATTTCGTTTAAAACTATGATTTTTTTGAGTTCAGTTTGATTTTTTTTAAGATAAAATACAGGCTAAAAACTTAAAATAAGTAAAAGAAAAGGAGTTCTTTTGTAAGTTCTCAAGTATTTGATATTGTTATGACATTTTAAAACAAATAATAAACTGATTTACTATATTTTTTTTAGGTTATTTTTTCCATCTGTATGGAGTCCCCCTTCAATTTCTCACACCTTCCATAATTATCAAACTGTTGACATTGCCGCTTCAATTTGGTTTTATGTCAGTTCATTTTGTTTACTTGATGCGCCGCTCAAATTTGTTAGCCGCCCTCGTCCTCGCTCATGTTGTTTTTCTTCTTTTTTGTTCAGTTTTATTCGCCCATTTGTGTTTCTTTTTTTTTTGCTTTTTTGGACCTGAACTCGGACTCTCTGTTTCTAGGCCAAAGCTCTATCAAAAATCCAGCCAGCAGCCAGGAGCAGCAGCTACCCGGCCGCTGTGGAAAAGCTTCCTTGCGGCTGTTGGCGGCATTAAATACAGCCGACAACCGACAGCCGACAACCGACAACCGACAACCGAGGACCGACACACAGATTCTGACTCTGAAGTCTGGACGGGCGAAGTGTTTTGAAATCCAATTACCAGCGCAAATTTAATTTGTTGCTGCACTCGAGGAAAAAGTTGCCAACACCGCCGCGCTGATAGCCTATGAAAATTGTTTAGCTGCAATAAAGCTATGTCGGCGGGGGAGAGCCGGGCCAAAGGGATCCTTTGGATGGCTATCAGTGCCGCCGACACTGGATTTTCCGCCTGAACTGTAGGGCGGCATCATCAAGTGGTCACCAGAGAGGGAAAGAGATACAGACAGAGATAGAGAGAGGGAGAGAGAGAGGGAGCTAGAGAGAACCCGAGCAGGGCTGGAAAAAGTTTAATTTGAAAAAGGTTTTCAGGTTTTCTCGTTTTCTCGTTTTCGCTGTACTTTTGTTTTGTTTGGTTTTTTGTTTTGTTTCTCGCTCTCTCCCCGTGGCTGGCTTTTTATTTTTATTAATTTTGTTGGAGGTGTTGAATTATGAGCAAAGTTCATGAGCCTGGGCCCGGGGTTGGTAACAATTTATAAGCCAAATAAAGCCATGTTATGGCCGGAGGCGGTTTTGAGTCGCGTCGCCTCGCTTCGCGGAGATGGGTTAAATTCCCCGTGGCACCTCGGGGCGCCGGGCGCTGCCTTAACCCCAGCTAATTGCCTAGAAATTGCCAGTCTGCCAGCCTGCCTGCCTGAATGATGGTGCAAAAGCAGAAATCACAAAATATGACTGGCAACAATTTGGTTAAAATTTCCCTTTTATACACGCAGCCATTATTCCGCCATCTATGTCTGTTTTTTTTGCGCTCCTCTCCTCTTTGATTAACCTTTTTAATGCTCTTTGGCTGCGGCGGGGTCGCTGCTCTTCATTTCGCATGCAATATTCATAAAAAGGTCGCAATTTCATTTCGATAAATTCTTCGAGGGCTCAACTAGGCAACTTGGCATCCGCCGCAGCAGCCGCATCCCATTTACCATTTACCGAGTCCCTATCCTTGTCCGAGTCTCAGTCCCAGTCCCTGTCCTACTCCCAATCCCAGTCCATTTCCATTTCCATTCCCTGGCCCAACAATATGCTTCTTTTTTATTGTTGTCGATTATTGTTGAGTTTGCCAGCGTTGTTATTTCGTATTTGAACTATGCCTGGACTCTGTTAGTTTTCCACTTCTTTTCTGGCCGGGTCCAGAAAGGCATTTCACACTGAGCGAAATGGCGGCGAGCTGATTGATTGGATTTATATTTGGCATTAGAGATACATATTTATATGGGGGATACGTTTTCGCCAAGTGCTGGCCTGCGGCTCTCCAGCTGCTGCCATCTAATTGTTGGCAATGCGAAAACTGAGAACTTGTCTATGAAACTGAAGCTGGAAGCTGTGCTACTTCGGCTCCCCGCCTCGGCAG
Organism: Drosophila punjabiensis; assembly: GCA_008042585.1. Classification (NCBI taxonomy): domain Eukaryota; kingdom Metazoa; phylum Arthropoda; class Insecta; order Diptera; family Drosophilidae; genus Drosophila; species Drosophila punjabiensis. Next base: position 73,631 of record VNJR01009761.1, read on the forward strand.
GCAAATAACAATTGCTCCACTGACAGGCCTTCTGGCCAGGATTCGCCAAGCAGCTCCAGCTAGCAGCTCATCCCCATTCCCATGCCCCGTTGATTCCCTGCCGCGTTTTGACCAGCACGAAATGCCTCGTGCAACTTGAAACTGAACTGAAATGGTCTGAGGGCTTCACAGGGGGTTGAGGGAAGCCAGGAGTCGACAGAGGCGTGACTGCTGGCCACTGCACAATGGGCCCATAATTTCAGGGGGAGACAGCCATGGGAGAGGAGGAGCAGGAGCAGGAGCAGGAGCAGGCTGTGGCACAAACCGAATGCGAAACCAAATAGGAATCTGAATCCGAGACTGGACGCTTAAGCACAATGCCCCACTAAATTACAGTTAATGTTTATTTCTTTTGCCACCCCGTCGCCTGTCCTCCTTTAGTCATCGCCCTGTCCTTCGCCTCTTTCCTTACCCGAGAATCCTTTACAGAGAAATCAAAAACTGTGAACTGGGGACTCTTTAAGCGGTCCATGTCCTTAAAGGTGCTTATGTTTCTTCTGCTGAGAATGAACAATCCGCTTTCAATTATTAGAAATAATTTCCTAATTAAACAAACTCCATTTAAAACATTTATTTTTAGGGTTACAGTTTAGTTTTCGATTTTTCCCCCAGTGCAGGGCCCCGCTTCAAGAGGAGAATCCACGATGACTCTCCTTGGCTTTGTTTACATTTCTAATCTCTGGGCGGCCAGTGGCAGTTCGACTCCCATGAAAACCCCTGGCGGATCCCCTGGCATCAGCCCTCCTTCCCCTCCCCTGACTGACTGCTAGTTACTGCATTTCGATTGTATCTTTGACTGCTGTGGGTCCCCCCTTCTTCGCTACGTCCATGTCCTGGCCTGCCTTGGTTTTAGTTTTGTCTTTGTTTTATATTCTTTTTTCGTCTTCCTCTTTGGCTGTGGACAATGGTTTATTGAGTTATGGCTTGCATGCGGATATCCGCCTCTCTCACAAACACAGACACACAGAAATAGGATATAGAACCTCCAGCCAGGACGCTCGCACACACAGACAGAGGGCTGTGTGGCACATTTATATAACTTTGTTATTGGCTCCACATCGAGGTGTCGGCGGGGCAGAGAGAGAGTTTTCCCTTGGCCGTTTCACTGCCTGCTGAGATTGCCAGCTATAAATTAGCAACATTTTCATGTTTGCTCATAAAATGTATGCTATTTTCCTTTGTACTAGTTTTGCGCTCTATAAATTTATCGTTTACTTACCACCGACCAAGGAACAAGGGGGTTAAATCAAGAGTATTGGCTTACCTGCAATGGCAAAAATTAAAAGAAGAAATTGAGAATTGTTAGTGTTTGCATATAAATATTGATATCAATAATTTAGGTGAAAAGTCACACACAAAAGGAATACACACACACACATTCAATGCACACACATCCTTGCCAATCTCCAATGCGGATAAATTGCATTTTGATGTCGGCCATAAAGTTATGCAAATTGCATTTTCTGGGGCGACAATTGCCGCAGTTTTTAGCTGCCTCAAAAAGTAGGCAACTCTTAATTGGCAGATCCTTATAGCCAGGATAATTTGCATATGTAGAGATATATAAGGAACCAATGAAACCAAATGGGAATCTAGTTTTTGTAGAGGATATTACACTTGTTTAACTTTATGTCCTAGTGTTTGATTGTTAGAAAAACTTAATGAGAAAGCAGCTAAGAACAAGAATAAAATAGAATTTGAATTTCATTTCTAGGTTTAAATCCTTATATACTATATCGGATGTTGAAGATTAATTACTAAGACTGCTAATGAGTTCTCGTGAAGAAAACCGATCTTTAAGCGATCTTCCACATAATCAAGTCTCGATATATTATTATAGCGGAGTAAAGACCTTGTTAAACTCTAAGACGATTCCTTTTTCACTTACAAGTTTCTTTTAAACTCTCCAAGAAAATGTTATTTAATTAAGAAGGTAGCAAAGCGAATGACATGCCGAGTTTATTAATTGAGACCCATTACAGATTAAATGGCGAGCATCATTAAGACCCATATATCTTTCTGGCCGAGTTTTTCATATTTTTGCTTGTTCTTCCTTCACAAAATTAGCCATTAAATATTTTCCATAGTTTTTATTTGAGTTTTTCTCCTGCAGAGTCGCGCTCTTCGCTCGCTTTCCTCATTAAGAACTTTTCAGGGGACAACTCAATCTGGGGCATTTCAATTTCAACTTAATTTCTCAACTTAAGGACCTAATCTGCCGCTGTCATTGTCCTTAATTGTTGACCAGCGACAATAACAGCAAAGCCAAATGGAATTCAAGTTTTAGCCCCTCTTCTTTGAGATTTGCGACGGGGACGCGGCCAATTTAGTTGATGGCTTCATTCCCCCTGGCTGCCTCGCCCCCAAGCCCTGCCATAAACACCTCAAAGGATATTCGCCATATTCCCCAAAAAGGACCCTCCTTCCCACCTTCCCCCCTTCCGGAGCTTAAAGCCCGAGTGCGGGAAAACATCGCTTTATAAAAGATGCAAATATGTAGTTGTAACATTTAATTATATTCATATCTTTAGCCCCATTGCCGGCCAGGTAATCTGAGCGGGGAGCGGGTGGCGGAAGCGGAAATGACGATGGGATGGGCCAGGCTTTGGGCCAGGAGGGGCGTGGCATTTCTGCGAACTGTGCGAAAAGCGCACAAAATGCTGAACACATGCCAATTACGGGTAGCAAACGGGGAAGGAAGAACGGGGGGAAAGAGCTGTCGAGGTGCCAAAATGAGGCCTGAGAAACTGCTGCCGCTGTCGAAGCTGTCGAGGTGAAGAAGGTCGCATTTCCAGCTTCTGTCCTTCTGTCCTTCTGCCCCTCTGCTCCTCCACCGGCTTTCACCCTTCTGCTGACACCTGCTCAGGTGCACAAGGCAAAACTGTTGTCTACTTTGATATTTGCTCCTTTTGATTACATTAATATTATCCTGTTTAGGTTTGTTAAGAAGGGCAATTCCCCGTAGCCATTTTGTAACAATTTTAGGGCCATACAAAGACTAGTTCTTTTAGGGTTAGACTACAGGAAAGGTTGCCAAAATTTCTGCCAGTGTGTGCCAGGTGAGTTGTGAGGTGCTGAGCAGTTGTGGGATGGCAGCTTAAAATGCGCGAATGCCGAAACGACATTTACATGTTACACACAAAGAAATGCGTGCGGGGGGATGTCAAAGGGGAGAGGGTAAAGGGCCCGCGTGTGCGCTCATGTGTTGCCATACACCACCCATAACCCACAACCCACTACCCACACACACACACACTCACACATACACTACGGTCGGTAGTTGTGCGTTTTTTGCACATTTTATTATTTTTTATGACTGCGCGAGTATAATCTTTTGACATGGAGGCAAACGCAAACGCAAACGAAACGAGAAGGAAAACGGAACGGAACGACATCGTTTGCCATTTCAGGACCTGTTCCTCCTCAGGAAGGAAGAAATCAAGAGGCGAAAACCTGCCGAAACAAGCCAAATGGCAGCCAGGAAGCGGCTTTTTATTCGGTTAACTTGATTTGCACTTGAGAGAGCCATGTGTGTGTGCGTGCAAAAGTGCTATTTCCTCCTGCCCAATTTCAGGACTCTTCCTGACAACCTCTTCCCCTTGGCTGGCTCCTCCCTCCTTCGGCTGCTCATTGATGTTTCTTTTTAACCTGCCTGCCCGAGATATCATCTTACGTGGTTTTCATTGCTTTCCCAGAATTTCTCAGTTTGTTTCTCATTTTTATTTTATATGTATTTCTCGATTAAAGTGCTGAAATGAAAAATCTTCCCTCCAGGATTTCCTTTCCCCATCATTGCCTTTCATTTAAGTCATGTCTTTGGGTATGGCATAAGGGCTTTTTCACAGAAATGTCATAAAGAGATATGAACAAATCTATTTTCTTGACTAACGAAATCAGAGGAGACCAGTTGAAGTTGTGTGTAAGTTTCCTAGTAAATAGTTGCTCAAAATGTTTTCGATATAATCTCTTTAACTAAAGTAAAATGAAATATTTAAGTTTTCAGAATTTATTTCCACCTTTTAAAGATACAATTCCTGCTTTTAGAGAAACAAAAAACAGAAAAGGAATCACAACAGTTAAAGATTTCTTGATATTGTTTAAATTGCGAGTTTATGAAAGTCCTGTGGATATGCCCATATATATATATTTTTGCGAAATTTGCAAACGGCAAACGGAGAAAAGCGCCGGAGTTGTACTTTCAACTCCTTTTGAAGCATGTGCAAAGTTTACTTTTTTCTGCACTCGGATGCTTTTTCTTTCATTTGCCAGGCTTGAAACTTCTCGGGCGTACTTAAGGCGAGAGGACTGTGAGTGGAAAGTTGTGTAAGTGTTTTTAAATCCCTTTCAGAGGCGCCCGGGCTTCGAGTGCATCTCATCGAGTCGTTGAGAGACCCTAAATTATGCCCAAGTAGCCGGAGACAACCAGGTATCCATGCATCCAGGTATCCTTGGTAGCCATGTATCCAGGTATTCAATATACCGGTAGCCAGGGCCAATTAATGAGCACCTCCACTCGCCCGCTAAAGGGGTGACTTAAGGTAATCCATTTATTATTTCGGGTTGGCCCGGGAAAATGCGCTTAAACATCATAAGCCTGCATCGGCTGGGCATCGTGATGCCCTCTGAGCAGCTTTTGGCCACCGCAAAGGGGAAATAAAGGGGCCACTCCCTCGGACTGCGGACTGGGGACCACGGACATTCGACATTCGGAGCTCGGAACTCGGCACTCGGCCATGTGTTACTCTCGAACACACCCACATGCGGCCACAGCAGCCAAAAGAATTATCGAAAAATGAAAATGAATTCAAGGAAGCCCCTCCATATCCCTCCTCCAAACGGTTTTTCTGGGCTAAACCCATGCTCTTACTCGTACTTGGACAAGTTTTGGCTCAAGGCTTTTAGCATTTCATAATGTCATTTGGCAGAGAAGATGGCAGGGAAAAAGGATGAAATTAAACTGAACAGACGCGAGCTGCAGTTTATATCCACACTTCATGACAGATATGACATATAGTGTATAGCTAAGGATCCGCTTTGTCATTCTTGTTATCTTCTCATGGCATTGTTATCGAAAGCCAAAGAAAAATGGTTTGAAGCAAAGCTTGGTATAAAATATATGTTTTTAAAATATGAGTTTAAGCAAGAAATTCTTTGTTGAACGTTTTTATTACAGGTAATTTTTATTGCTCCGGCTCGAAGGACCAAAAAAGAAGGAGATCAACTTGATTTAAATCTCTATAATCTCTTTGCATAAAGTTTATTAATGAGTTACCGAATTGGCTGCTAATTTAATGTCTAGTTTTAATTTAATTTAATATTTTATATTATATGGATTTCAGCTCAGAGGATTTGACACCCACTTATATACCTACGCCTAAAAAATGGAAAATTAGTCTATCCAACCTACATAAATATATCCTGTCCACGTATTACATCCAATCCAATATCGACATATATAAGTGCATATATATAGAGGAGGATCTCATATGTGCGTAAGTGCAAACTTTAGCTGTCAGCTCTCTTTCTCTCTCTCTCTCTGGCTCATGAGTATCCGAGCTGCTGTCCAACTATCGAGGGGAAAAAAGCAGCAGAAGAGGATGGAACTTAGTTCCAAACTTTGCACCAGAAATACGTGGCAAAAACTACAAAAAAAAAATGGTCTAAATGAAGAAATGAGGAAAAAACTCAGTTCGTTGGTCAGCGGCAAATAAGAAAACTGTTATTTTTGTGTCAAATACTTTGGCCAACTGTCCACGTCCAACTTTCGCTGACAGCAGCAGAAGACTTGCTGCCTGCCGCCCCCGCGCCTCACCTTCTCTTTAATTCAGTACCCCCTTCAGGGCCTCCCTGCACAGCCTTTCCCCGCCCGCCCTAATGCACTCGCTGCAAATTAATATTGCAGTTTTTCGCCGCCTCCCTTCTGCCCCTCTTTTTTTTCGTCTTTGCCATAGTTTGAAGATGGCAAACTTTTTCCCCGAGAAGCTTGTAATACAAAAATTAGTTTCTTCACTTATTGAAATGTCAATGGAATGTCAAGCGAGCTGGGTGGAAGGGGAGGGGAGGAAGAAGGGTTCGGAGGTTGCGTCTTCAGCCAAATTGTAATTTCCACGTTTGAACATCTCTCTTTCTTGGATGCACTAAGCAAAAAGGGTACAAACTATACGAAAAAGTAGGTAAGATTCGAAAATATGTTTTTGAAAACTGGAAATTCTTATTTTAAATCTCTGAAGTATAAAAAATTCATGGTTTTATTTGAATAAGGTAGAAGAACAAAGTATATCTTTAAAAACTGATTTAAAAGTACTTTATTTTAGAAAATTATCCTTGAAAATTCTGAGAAAATTCACTGTTAAACAGGAATTGTTAGGAAAAATGTATTCCTAAATGTTTCTGTGGAAAATGTATAATATTACACCTCTTAAGACAAAGGTAAGCTAGTTGCAAAAATTTTTTGTAATGCTCATAAAGCTAAGTGTTTGTCTGTTTTATAAAACTTCTTAGAAAATATTTCGCTACACTAAAAACAGTTTGTGATATGAAAAAATAAATTCAATATAAAAGAACAGCATATTTCTCTAATTTTTCCAAAGTGTGGGCCCTTTTTTCCGAGCAACTTTCCTCGCTCTTCCTTATCCTTTGGCCTGCTCTGCTCTGCGTCAATTTGCTTGAAATGCTCTGTGCCAAATGATTTAGCGTTGCACGGGGAATCCCCCGCAGCCTTTCCCTTTGCACACACACACACATACACACCTGAGGGGTAAGGGGGCCAGCAAAAAGTTTTTAGCTTTTGTTTTTTGCGTGGCGTGGCCTCAGCTGTTTGGCAGCGCGCTCATCAATTTGCCCTAATGATATCAGCGAGTGGAAATGGAGGTAGGGAGGTGGAGCAGCGACACGAAAAAAGGTGCGAAAATGAAAATTAAACAAAATTAAAAAGGGAATTCCCCGAGCAGTCATCTCCGATAAGAAGGAAAAGCTAATGAGCAGAGAGCCATCCCGCAAACAGGGCGGGAATGCGGCCAGAATCCTAAACTGGCCAAAGTGGCTTATGTGTTTACACAGTGTTTTTTTGTGTTGCTGCGTTTCCTTTTCTAAATCTCCCTCGCAGGTCCTTTTTTCGATAGCTGTTCTTAGCCTAATGAATGTCATCCTCTTTTGCTTCCTTCCCTTCCTCCTTTTTTTTTTCCTTTGGGCAGCTCCTTGTTGGTTATCAGTCAGAAAAACCACAAAGTCGCATAAATTAATGTCTTGCCACGCATTTAAAATGTGTTCAATTTGGTGTTGCTTCATGGGGGGTAATTAATCAATTTGATTGATCATTTCGATGGCCGCGAGCTGTCCGGGGACTCGTCCGTTTCCAGCCCTCCCTGCTCCCTTCCCGGACAAATGCAAATAAAGCGAATGTCAATATTGTTAATATTTAAGTACTTTAAATTATGCAAGCTCATTAAGCCAATCGAGCTGAATGCCAAATGCAAAAGTTGTAATCAATACGCGCTGCTGGCAGCCCCAAAACTTTATCATTCAATTCAACCCAAAAAAAGAAGTGGTAAAAAGAGGAGCTAAAAGGGGAAATGGACTTTTTTTTCGACTGAATGGGCGAACTGAAGGACCAGACCAGACCAGACCAGAACCAGATCAGACCAGACCAGTGGAAAAATGCCTCGAAAAGCAATCATCGTGGCCGTTGCCTGCTCAATATTTCAGCTGGTAATGATGACGCTGGCCATCATGTCATTGATGAAGTGGGCACACGCAAATTGTATCAAAAATGCACAATTAAAAGGGGGGAGAGGGGCAGGGAGTCCTCTTGAAAATTCATCAACTGGCACGAACACTCCGGGCCCACACCAGCGAACAAGGATCTCCCATTACAGGGGCTCAAAAGGAGCTTAACAGTGGCGGCGGTGGCGGTCCCCGCACCACATCCTGTGGACAGCGCAAAGCTTTTAAGTCCCCCTCAAAGGACGCAGCCAGCATCCTGTATCCCCCCCAGTTCCCTCTCCACCTCGGTCACTTAACAGCAGAGCTTTCACGAAGCTTTCAGCGGCATGTTAAGGCTCTGGCAGGCAGGCGATTTACATTATTCAAACATAGCCCAGCACTTTCAGCCCTGTTTGCTCAGCACCTCCACTACAGTGGAGCCTGGCCCAGGCAGAAACGTGCCTGGGAGCTATGGCAGGACTAATGGCCAGGGCTTCCGCCGGCTTAGCATTCGAAATTCGATTCAATGGGGAATAGTAACATAGTGGGAAATAGTAAGCCTTTTTGCAGAAGCAACTCTTTCCTCTCGACCACATTTCCATACAATTTATCTAATGGCTTCATCATTACCATTATCATCATCGTTATTTATCAATGGGGCAGCCATAGAAAGACCACACACATACACCCTCGGCAACCAAGCCGGCGGCCACAAACTCACACACACACACACAGATTTGTTGTGTGAAACTTGGGACTGGCTTATCAAAACACAACACACACAGGAGGCACCAGCACACACCATACACCGTAGACCAAGCATTATACACACACACACGTGACGGCGGCGACGAAGAAAACGTGGCTTCAGCGCTTAATCGCATTTGGAATTGACCACTTTTTGCTCTATTTTCCATCTTGGCCACAGTTCTTTGTGCGCTTAGTTTTTGCAGTTTGTCGATACTGCTACCTATAGTGTCGTAGGCGGCGGCGGCAACCGGGCCTAATTGTTTGGGCCTGAACAGAGCTGCATTAGGCCGAGATTTGTGCTCGCATCACGCATACGCCACAACATTACGCATACGCACTGTGTGTCAAGTGTGCGTGTGCGTGTACGGTTGGTTTTATTTTTATTGCCACCGAGTATCATGCGAGCGGCTGACTAAAACAAATGAGCTGCTGGGGTTTTCATTTTGGGGAAAGCGAGAGCTGCTTGAGCTGGTCTTAGGGGAGATTAACAAAACGCTTAATCGCAGCTTGACACACAGGCACATAAAACACTGGCATTAACTCACACACAAACACTCTTTATTGACATTTACTTGCTTAACGTGCTTGTAGCTCGGCTCCTTCTTTTATTGTTATTATTATTGTCGCGTTGAGTTTGCTGCTGATGCTGCTGATTCTGCTGCTGCTTCTGCTGCTGTTGTTGCTGCCGTAGGAAGCTGCTTCTGCTGGCTGCTTTTCGCTTGCCTGTCTTTCACGTTCTACAAAATTGCAATAAAGCGAATTTTTCCTCCCGTTGCATACTTTCGAGCGGCGCACATCCACACGCTTTGCGAGAGAATTTTTGCAGTTACTGCGGCTCACTTGCTCGCTGGCTCGCTGAATTTTAAAACAATTTTTTATACACAATTTTCCATCGCGGCGATGGCGATGGCGGCGGCGACTGTGACAGGCAGCACTCCGCTTCGAGTCCGCAACTTTTATTTATTGCAATATTTTCGTTAGTTGCAAATCTGGCACGCGCACCCACACACACGCACGTCGCTGGCGCTCACACACACACACCCATGCCACCATACACCATACACCATCAACAACACACACCGAATTTCGGTTGATTATAAAACGACAGAGCAAAAGTTAGCGCAGCGCCAGCAAAACAGCAAAACAGCAGCGGAGCAGAGCAGCAATGACAGCGGAAAACGCGGAGCGGAGCGCACGGTGCTGGGAAATTGCCGAGGAAAGCCGAGAAAATCAGAGAATACCATGGGAAAGCCACCGAGTCCGACGAAGAGAAGCTTTCGCAGCAGCACTAGTAGCAGTGGCAGCTGCTGGAAGGGCAGCTGGAAGGCCGCCAAGAGCGAGCGGCCAGAGCGCATGCGCCGCTGCAGAAAAGCTGGAAAGCCATCTGGCAGAGTGAGAGAAAAATTCACACACAGAGAGAGAGCAAAAAACATAGAGAGTCTGCAGCCGGGGCTTGCTTTACTCTCCTCTCCTCTGCGCTCCTCTCCCATTTGTATGTCAGTGTAACAATGGAAATCGCTCATCCTCCTCCGCGCACATCCCCAACCCAAGAGCAATGATGCACGGGCAGCAGGGAGCGGGAGCGGGAGTAGGAGTAAAGTTGCAGGGCTCATTAGTGTCAAGGCGACATATAAATTTGGCACTAACTAGACAAATTCCTTGAGTGGCCAATTAATATGCAAGTGCCACGCCCACGCCAGAGGAGGAGGCGTCATCCTGCGGAAAGCTCTATCATCATCATCGTCATCATAGTTGTAGTCATCAGTGACTATGGCAGTGCCATCTATCATCATCCCGGGGAGTTGCGGGAGAAAGTCCTTACATCTCTATGCTCGCTCTCGCCCTGCTCTTAGGTGTTCGAGTGAGTGTGTATATGTGGTGTGTGGTGTGTGTGTGTGTGTGTATGGCAGTTTGTTTTTAATCAACGTAAACTGGGTCAGCTTTGGGGCTGCAACTAAAAATATCATTTATGCTGCAGCCAAATGCGCCAGTTGACTTTCCCTTCTCATATCGGGGCTTTGAATAAGCAAATACATATATATGAGAGGCATATATTTATGTGTACACCGTGTACTATATACATATATATATATTTAAATACATATTCGTAAGGTGTAGTGTGTGTGCCATCAAAGAAGCCTGCTCAACTAACAGCGGCTTGAGCGTAACAGTTAAAAGGTAGAGGAGTTGCGGCTGTTACTGTTACAGCCACTGTTGCCACTGTTGACCCAGTTGGCTCTCTATAAATAGCACAGGGGTCAGAGGGCACGGAGCACGAAGCACACGGAGATGTTGAGTTGTGGCGGCACGGCCCCCGCCCACAAACGAGAATTTGAATTTGGATGCGAGCAAAGCAATTGATGTCGGATGCTGGCTTATGACGGATGCCGAACATTCGGCCAAAGAAATTGCATTCTCGGTGGCAAAGAAGGGAAAACGGGTGAGTGGGAAATTATATATTGCGGAGGAGTCAATTTTGACTGCGACTGAGGAATGTGGAAGTTTATCCAAGGTGTGTAATCTAATATTTATGTGGGAGAGCCTAGCAGCCGGGGATCACATTTCTCTTTTCTAGCGAATATTAAATATTTATGCGACATAACTCATTTTAAGTTTTATTTGACATTTTCTCCAGGCGCTCAAATAAAGGGGAAAGTTTTTAAGATAATTTTTTAGAGTAAAAAAAAAAATATTAAAAAAACTCATATAATTACTAATACATTTTAAACAAAGAATTCATAAAAAGATTCCTATTAATAAACTAATAAAAATTTATTATAAAATAAATTAAATGTGAAAGAAAATACTTCTTGGCATAATATTTCCCTTTCTGAAATTTTAAGTTATAGGGAATTATTTAATAAGGTTTAAAAAAGTATATTTTGTATATATTTTAAGTTAATTTGGAACTTTTTTAATAAATACGCTTTAGATTTTTCTGGTTAGTTTTATAACTAAATGAATTTCTACATTAAAATTTATACCAGCAATCTTTCGTTTTTAATTCGAGTTCTCACAAGATTATGTGTAACATTATTCAACCTCTAAGCAATTATTAAATTTAAAACAAGAAAAATATCGATTAAAATAAACCTTTTTCCGTTTAGCACCAAATAATAAAAAGGGAACATGAATGAAGTGCGATACATTCGGTTTATCTCTTACATTCTCATAAAAGGAAACTTTGGATCCTTACGAGCACATACACACATTAAGTAATAAATGAATTAAAAAACGTCATTCAGCAAAGGACACTCACCTCTGATGAAGTCAAATAGCACATCCTCGAATCAGTGCTCTCAATGGAAGCCTGTTGAACAATTCCGTAGCGTGACTCGCGATCACTCAAATACTCGGATCGCAAACTATCTTGACGTATGAATTCAGCGCTGAAAAATATAAATTTCGGTTATAAAAGGTACAAATTAATTTTAGCTTCAATAATCCTAACAGAAAAGTTAAACTTGTTGTAATCTTTTGAAAAAATACCCAAAAGTATGCTTAGGACATGGTACTTTTAAAAGAACGTATAGCATACTTTTAGGCACTTTTCAAAATGATTTCAAATCTCCTTTACAATTTATATTCATTGTTAATACGCACCGTTGCTCTAGTGAATCGGCACGCGCACTCTTATAGCCCGAATCATTGAGGCTGCTGTCCTGCCGCAAGGATGGCAACGAGTCCCAGGGGGATCGCTTGTGCCCGGAACCAGGAACCTGCTGGGCCATCATGCCATGACCCGAACCGGAGCCAATTGTAGAGCTGCCGGAACGCCAGCCATCCGAGTGGCGGAACCACTGGGCCCGGGCCGATTCGCCAATGCAAGAGGCGCAACGCGAATTGGAGAAACTAACAAGAGATTGAGGGAAATTAACTCGGATTTCCCAGGGTTTTTTTACGATAATAACTCACCTGGCATTATGATCCGATAAATAGCCACGATCGCGTTCGCGCTCCCTTTCCCGTATCAACTCGTTGCGATCGCTGTAGTAACCGTCGCGATCGCGATCCCTTTCCTTGTCCCGAATTGTGGACAAAGGTCGATGTGGCGGCAATGGCAACGTGGAAGATTTTGAATTGGCTGCAGAAGGGATATATGAAAAGATAATTATTTTCAATCATAAATTAATTTTATCCTAATTGAAGGCATTCCAAAAAGCTAAGGCAGGCAGGCAATTTCATTCAGTTCGCATCAAGGATCGAGATCGAGGTAGGTGTCGATGTCGATGTTGAGTTTGAGATCGAGATCGGGTGAGTATAAGCAGGAGCATTGAATCTGGAAGAGATCGTGCGGACTTGGAATGGAACTACTTACGCCTACGAAGTGGATATGGGCTGCGCTGGTTCGATCCGGGTAGGCTTTCAGCGAATTCTGATGATGGTTGTTGAGTTTGGTTGAGATATTGGTGTTGATATAGTTGTTGGAGGTGTTGTTGATTGGTTGTTGTTGATTTTTTGTTGGTTGTTGATTAGTTGTTGATGTGTCGGTGGGCAATGCGAGGAGAGTAATGGATAATGGAGCATTTTATGGCGTGACGTGGATAGCATTAAGGTATGTATTATATAAATATATATATATAGGCAAAAATATATTTAAGATAAAGTATTTTAGCAAAGAGTTAAGCAAATTAGTAGATAATTATTTGCGTTGGGTGTATAAACTAAAAGAATATTTTAATACATTTAGACTTTATGAAAATAAATAGAAAAGCGGAGAGAACCTTTCCGTAGGTATTTGAAATCTTCAAATTTTAATATAATATATTCAGTAATTCGTTTTGTATTTAATTTTTATGGAAACTTTAAATAGCTTTAAAAAGCTATGTAGTTCGCTAAGTAAGCTGTGGCTCCTTATCGGGAATAGCACAGAAATCAAATAACTTGATGTTAATTTGCTACAAAATATAACATCATTTAAACTTATTGCATCTTTGTAGACACCATAATAAGGAATTTTAAATCTTTAGAAATTTTTTAATTATTATTGTTTCAGAAATAAAATAACTCATTTAAAGCACTCCTAAAGTTTACAGCCCACTTTCTTTTCCCCTAAAGCTTTCCTTACTTTATTCCCATTGCCTCCTCGCCAATCCTCCTCAATTACAACATTCCTTTTCCGCTAAACATTCTCATTCTCTCATTTAATCAGATTATCAACCCATTCCCATTTGCAATGGCAATCCACCAATCAACCACCGAGTGAAACACCTGACTTGATTAGGCCACTGACATGGGTTCGATTGACTGACTGACTGACAGGTTGGTATACAGCATTTTTCAAAGCGAATTTCGCTACCCCAAGAGCTAATTAAAAAAAAGAAATTCAATTAAGCGAAGCGGAAAAGAGGAAAACGAAACGCTCAGCTACAACAACAACGAGAGAACGGAAGTTAAATAAAAAGTTAACTAAAACATGGCCTAAACCAGGAGGGAGAACATACGGAAAAACTCACCCAGATTCTCCATGCTCTGCGAGAGGAGCGCCTCGAAGGTGTGCAAGCTATACGACTCGGCGTCCATGCCCTTGGCCAGAGTGTTCCTCAGATGCATCTCGTACTCCAGGAGCAGCCGCGAAGTGGGGCTACCCGGAGTAGGGGTAACATTCGGGGCCTGCTGATGGTGATGCTGGGGATGATGCCGCGACGACCGCTGCGGCGGTCCCTGCTGTGGATGCGGCTGATGCTGGCCGTGTTGCTGGTGCTGTTGCTGCTGCTGCTGTCCCGAGGACTGCTGCTGGCCGTAGGACTGATCCTGGTCCGAGTTGCCATTGCTGGAACTGGGCGTTGTGGCGTAGCACTGGTTGTCGAACATAACGTTGTCCGAGGGTGGCGAGCCCTCGATGCAGCTCCGCTCACGCTCCAGCTCCAGGTAGAGATTGCGCGGCGGATAGCCGCGTCCGATTTCATGGGAAGACCTGATCGAAAGGGAGTTTATTAATGAAAACTTTTTCTTAGAGAAAATTATCAGTATTTTCTGGAACCACAGAACATAACTGAAAGCAGTTTTTTACACATGAAACAAATCGTTGGTAACGGATTTCGAATATAGATTTAGATTTAGAACTTATTTTTAATTAACAAACTATAAACTAAAACTTGTTTATAAATTCAACTAAACATCTTCCAATTAACCAAATATTTGTGAAAAATAAACCCGTTCAATGCTTCCCATTTCTGTGGTTAACAGAGAACTCTTTCGAACACCCACCTCGAGCCGGAGAAGCGCGACGACTGACTGCTGGCCCGGCCCATCGTATTGTTGTTCATGAGGTGGTGGCCACCGCCGCCGCCTCCTCCCATGCCCCCGCCCATGCCCATGCCCATGCCCATGCCGTGCTGATGCATGTGCGGCGGGTGTCCCAGGGTCTGGGCCGCATTGGCGTTGTAATAGTTGTAGCGCCGTCGGCCCATCTCGGGCGAGGTCACCGGCGACTCGGTGCTGGGCATCGGCTTCAGCATACGCTTCAGGGTGCTGGTGTCCACGTTCATGTCCTCGGTGCTCTTGGTCTTCCGCCGGGTGTTGTTGTTGATTACATTATGCTGGTGCATGTCGTGCGAGTGCCCGTCGCGTGTCTGTGGAGGAGCAAGAGCGAAATTTTGGTTCGGTTTGGTTCGGACATTGTGTGAGGACAGCTCGTTTGGCCGCAAAAATGATGGGGAGGTAATAAAGGGTCTAGAATTATGTTCACAGAATTCCCTGTCAAATGATTTCCCGCTGAAAATCTAAACTGGCTGCCACACAAATCCCTTGTTAGCAGCTAAGCTATGTTATGATAACTAGGGACTTTTGGAATTGGAATTTTGACTGATGATTAAGAAAATCTATCTTTAAGGATGTTGGAATTTATGTGATCATTTGTATAAATTCTTTTTGAAATGATTTCCATATCTAATAAACTTTTCTATGATAATAAGATATATAACTTGATAACCTAAATCCTTATTACTTCGTACAAAATACCTCAACTATTTCTATCTGTGTACCTATTACTCGATTTCCCCATAAACTAACCATATCATCGCCGAAATCCTTAGTGCGAGTGCCTGTAGCCTTAGAAGAGGTGCATGTGCCCACGCTCTGATGCAGGCCACCGCCCGCCTGTGTGCCCTCGCTCTTCGACATATCCATGTCCATTTGGCACGATGCTGGATCATCGCTGCCCACCTGGGAGCCCACATGGTTCTGACCACACATGTCGGAGCCTACGTTGCCCACGCCGGTGACAATCACGCCCGGAGTGTTGGTGTTCACGCCGGTATTGCTCACATCCTGTCTATCCTGCTGGCTGCCCTTCATGCGGGGCAAAGTTTCTAAGGAACAAGAAGAGTAATTAAGAAATATTCCCTTTGAGATCTGGCGGCAAAGATTTCTTACCGGCTCCCTGGGCTGTTCCGGGACCGCCACTGGCCACGTTGTCGTAGAGCGAGGTGCTGCTCACGGCGCTGACCACCTTGCCGGCGCCCACCTGCTGCTGGCCATCGACATGGTCGCTGATCCGGTGCGAGCCGACGTTTCGCGGCAGCGTGGATGAACCTGCAACGAGGATGGCGGTGAGTTTTGATGGGTGGGGATGCGGTGGATCTGGTCGCCTAGTCGCTAAGTATCGGAGTTCTTGGAGTTCTTGGAGTGGTTTCGAGTGGCAAAGGAAAAGAAAATGGCTTCAAGGGGCGGGCCTTGCTTTGCATTGCTTTGCTTTGCATTGCTTCAGGGACTTGGACTTGGACTTGGTACTGTGTGTGTAGGTTCTTTTGTTGGACTTGTAGTAGTTGTAGTTAGTTCTCACCTCTAACACGGGGATCGGTTCGCAGGCGCGCATACTGCTCCGCGGACATGCAGGTGCACTGGGGCTCCTGGCGGACGCGCGACGGCGACGCCGGAGTGCTGAGCGGCTTTCGCTTGGCCTTCACCTTGCCCTTGCCGGGGGGGTCCAGTTTCAGCGAGTACGACGACGAGGCCTTTCGTGAAAATTTGAAAGAAGGCGACTGTAAAACGTCGCACTATCATTAGGTTAGTTGATTGGGATAACAAGGTTCTGTGTGTGCGGTTTCTCCTCTTTCTACTCAATCTCTCTCACTGTCTCTCTCTCCTAAGATGGGGCTCTCTCTAGCGGAGATCCGGGGCCCAGGCTGAGACCTGGGTTCAGCCCGAAGAAACTGGCGTGTCAGTGTGTTGGATTACTGGATATAGATAGTAGTGTGTTCTGAAATATCTTAGAGAACGTCTACGAGAGCAGCAGAAGTACATATAGATATGGTGCAGGAAGGAGAGTACTTAGATTGAAGCTTGACTTTGGGTGCTGAAAGCCTTTATCTACGATATCTAGATAGTGAAAGCAATTACGGATACGGAGTAGTTTCGATAGCAATAGAGTAGCAGTGTGTGTGGGGGACACAAACGAACATAGTTGTAGTTATATTTATATAGTTAGGATCTCTGAAGTATCCTCTAACAGCGCTCGGCGCAAGTTAATACGTTTTTCTATATAGCCACTTAAATGGAGCTTTAGCCTAGCGTTAACATTGCTTTTGATTATACAAACTTGATTCTAGAATTCCATTTTGATTTGGGGTTAACTCTTAACGATTTATTGTAAGCATGTGCGTGGCTCGAGTATATATATTTATATAGAATATATATCTAAGTTCCATTAGCTGGGTTGCGATTTGGTTTCAGAAACCTCCATGGAAGCCGCCTTCGAGGCGATAAATGATGCTCCAAGAATATATATAGCATATAGCATATCTCTCACTAACTCTGACTGTCTAACTCTAGCTCTCTCTGGAGTGATACTGGTTTTGATTTTTGAAAATTGCTTCGATTCGTAAACCGCCCACTGGCATGGGATCTGGGAGTGGGTTAGGATGGTTGGGGATTACCGGGAGATCGGGCTCGGGTTCGGGGTCGGGTTCGGGATCGGATTAGGGCTCGTCGGAAACGGATTGTAGGGGATAGGTAACGGTATTGTAGTAGAGGATACGTGCGATTGTTTTAAAGCGTTTTGCGTTTTTCTTTTGCATTTTCATTTGTACAATTCCATAGTTATTTTCATACATCATTCGATTATCGTTTGTTCAATTTTAATTTTAAGTTACATTTCAATTTACACATTCATTTAATTGTTTAGCGATGTTTGTCAATTGTTTCAGAAATTTTGTTTAGTTTTCGGTTTGGTTTATGGCACACGTGAAATGCAAACGAATCGATTTGAAAATATATTTATACATACATAAATATATATTTAGAGTAGTTAAATAAAATTATTGTTAGAGATAATAAAAGCATTTCGAAGAGGGGAAAACGGGGGGTTCATATAAAGAATAGATTTCAGAGAGAATCGTGGTGTACATTCAGAATGTTTATTATTCGGGGTTTTTTGGTATTGTTGTTGTAAGTTGAGTTGTTGTTGAGTTTTGTTTGTGGTGTTTTATATATATTTAAATTTTTTTAGCATAAATTTCAAAAGAAATATCCGTCGGTTTTTTTGTATTTTTTCATTTTGGTATCGGTTGTTTTTGAAAATGTTTCGAATTGAAGTACGAAATGAAATGCATTAAAAATGAAATATTTCGAAGGATTTTTTCAGTATTTTGAGTTTGGCGTGTTTCGATAATGATTTCGAAAAATGATTAGAAGAGAGAAAAAGAAATGAAAGAATATATAATATAAATACATTTAACAAATTTTAGTGTGTGTGTGGTGTGTGTGTGTGTGGTGTGTGTCCTGTGTCTGTCTGAGTTCGGTGTCGGATGTTCGGTGTTATCGGAAAGTTTCCGCTGTTCATCTTCGCACTTGGATGAGTCACATTTACAAATGAGTCCTGAGACCGGCAGCTCCAGGTGAGCACCGATAGTGAGGGTGGAGCTGGGGTGGTTGGGTGGTTCATAGTGGTTGTTGCAGTGGGTTGGTGGACACACATAGAGCAGAAAAGTTACAACAAATACGACACTCAGTATGTGGGTCTGTGTTCGGTGTAATATTTATTTATTCGGTGGACACTTATGGAAGGATCTTAAACTCATGCCCAGTGACAGTGGAACAGAGGATGGAACGAACAGAGAATCTCAGGGGTAACTACACTTATAATATCTCTCTCTCTCTCTCTGCGATCGAAAGAAGACTGGAATTAGTTGCTGGCTGTGTGTGTGTGTACACTGTGAGAAGAAATAATATGAAGCGATACTAACGTATTTTTTTACAATGTAAGATACCTGCAACAAATGATGCGCAAAGTAAGAAAAGAAAACGAAACAATTATTAGACTTGGCTAGTCCAGACAGATCATGTTTGACTACATAATATTAGAGTCTATATATTAATAGGCATATGGTGTAAGATGGGTTCGAGTTGCAGTCTGAGGTGTGGTTCTTGAGATGGCAGGTCAGAAATTAAGTTCACATTTCGATTGTATTATGCGGGCTCGGATCATTTACAATTTATCTAGGACAGACAGCAAGAACTGAGGTTATTATTTACAATATCTTTAGATTTATTTTTAGTTTAGATTTTATTTACAACATGTTTAGTTATTAATGAATTCTTTGTAGCGGACAGAAACTACTTGATAGTTAGTAGAAATATCCCACATTTCTTTCTCAATTTCTGACAATTAATGAGTTCTCCCTCACTTTTTTCTTCCGGTGCATGTCTCTGTTTTTGTGCTGTGTGTCATCATGTGTGTGAGTGTATCTCTACAAATTCTACAATTACTTTACTTGGCCAAATTTCTTAGGGAACTAACTAGAAACCGAAAAACGCAAATATCCACATAAAACTCAATAGGATTTTTGAAACTAAACAAGAACAAAACGAAACGAGAATTTTGATCAATTTTCAGCGAACCAATTTGTATCAAATCGTCAGGTTTATATCAACTAATTAGCGAGTACAAGGAAGAGTTATGTTTCGGTGCGTGTCTCTGTGGGTTTCGTTGATGCAGGACGAGTGACGATGGTGACTGTAACCGGTGACT
>VNJR01009762.1:0-48509 GCA_008042585.1 Drosophila punjabiensis
TTTTGTTATCGTGAAGTTAACGAGAGGCTGCTAAGCTGTTGAAGAGAATTAATTGCATTCAGTAAACACTTAGCTCAAACTCAAACTAAACTTCAACGGCTTCGAGCGGTTACAGGCGTCACAGCAGCGAAGGAGGAGCGGAGCTTGTCTCTCCCCTCTTTTCTGTGTATTATTTATTGACTTTGGTTTGTTTAACTATTTAGCAAGCAATTAATTTACACAGCGCTCCAACTCCCGCTGATGGGAATTTGAAACAAACTGCCACCAACCGTCGGCTAATCCACAATCCGCACTTGGAAACCCGCGGTGGAACTTGACTAGGCAACGAACGGCAACCGACTGAGCTTCACTGCTCCAAGCGCGCCTCTATATAAAAAAGATGTGTGAGAAGAGCGCTGCCACATCGCTGAAATTCGGATACTCTATGGCTGTGCAGGTGCTCCCGGATTACGGACTCAGCTTGCAACGACGGATTTTAGCTAAATAAATTTCGATTGATTTGTTTGTTGTATCCAATGTAACCAATTGCATATATATAAAAATATGTGTATGCTATTGGTTACGTAGGCACACATACACTTCAAACGAAAGGTATTGAAACGTAGATTAATCATATTATTAAATATTAAAAATTTACAGCTCCGTTGAAAAGTTATTGCAATTTAATTTTAATTTTTCATTTTTAAAATAAAAATTTAAAATTTTTTATAAAATAACATGAGAAAAGTTTATGTTTAGAGTTCAGAGTTTTATATTTACAGCAAAGGAAGAGCGGTTATAACCTATGTAAAAGATGTGGTTAGGCATACTTTTCGATTTTTGATGCCGTTAGAAAGTTATAGCGCTGTGAAGGATTGCTCTTTAGTGAATCCTACTCATGCAATGATTACACTGATCAACATCGTTTAGTTTTTGGAAAGCTGGGGGTCATTTCTAATGTAATTTGGGGAGTAAAATACGAATTTGTTATCAAAATTTAGCTATCACGTTTCTCAAATTGTATGTATTAGTAGAACTCTTTGGCTTTAAGTTAGTACCTTAAGAGATCTCTTACGATTTTTTGGATGTTTATGGTTACAAATGGAAGGCGCTTCATGCAATATGTCCCTTCAACGTTTTTAGCATTTGTATGAAGCCTTATTTGGTAAAAAAATCTTAATTGATCTCTTGGGGCTTAAAGGTAAAGAGAACAAAATTGTTTGCGACTCTACATATTCTTAAAAGTAGGAAAAATAAAAAATCTATCTAAAAAATAGGAACAAAAATTAGTTTCCTTTCATAAGCTTAAATATCTCAATCCTGGCTTTATGGGCCAGTTCTGACGTCGAGTTCAGATTCTTTGCAGAAAATTACTTTAGAAATGAAGAGCTTTCCAACAAATTACATGACCCCGATATTTGTAGACCTGTGTTATTATTGAACATTGCTTCTTGCCCTTTTTGTTCTTTTTTATCATTTGTTTATCTACTTTTAATAAATCAACAGTTTATTTAATAAAATGTGCCTTACAACCCAACCAAACAATGTTTTTAGTAGTCTAAGCGCGCCCTAGAGGTGGCTATAAAATAAATCAACAACGAAAGTCGGAATCAGAGACGAATGTGTTTTACAAAATTTCTAACATCACAATTGAATTCAATTGAAATAAAGAATCTGTTTAAAACCAAAGTCAATGCTTTAATTCTAGTAGTCTAGCTGAAAATGTTTTATAGGGAGCTATCTCATAAAAAAATATACCTTAAAATATGCCGCAATATCTTCTCTTAAATGTACAGAAGCTAAAGCACAGACGTAAATAAAAATAATAATAATAATAATAAATAAACTCGCCAAATCACTTATCCAAATCAGACAAATAGGATAAATATAAATTCCAACCTAAAGTATTCAAAATCGGATCCCGATTTCCGCTACTTTTCACAAACAGGTATGATATAAAAATCTACATTTCTCAAAAAGTCAGCAGGAATAGCATATTGGGACATTCTCTTCTGATGATGCTTTGACTCTTTATCGTAGGCACAGCGAAAGATTGACCAACTTTGGTTAAAACTCTTTTAAAAATTTTACTTCTTTTCGAAAAGTATACGTGAAAACTACTTGCTAAGAGTTGGAATTGACTTCTTTACTGCGTTACAAGGGTAATAATTGTATATTTTTAAATTTATGGATTAAGGCGAAAACTTAACTTTGTATTACGTAAAGAAGAATAAAAAAAAGGGGTTTACTCTTGTTTATATTAATTGCATTAATTTTTGTTCGTAAATTAGCCTTGTACTTATCTACATAGATTTCAAAATATTTTACCCGAATCACCCGATTAATAAAGAACGCCCAAATGTATGCTACGCCACTGGGATTCTGTACCCTTAAAAAATGTGAAGTCTTTTCAATTTTATTGCAATTACATACATTATTTATTGAATTATGCAACTTGTTCGATCACCTTTACGTACACCACATTCTCAGCACATCGTATCTCCATATGTGCTGACATGTTTTAATACTATTTATGTGTTTCTTTTTTACAGCGCATTGATATATATTCTTCTTCGTTCTCAAATCTTAAACAACAAATTCTACTTTGCGTTCTTCCGTTGAAAACTTGACTTAAAAGCGCGTGTGTTTCTACTTTAGAAAAATATATATGTATGCCGTTATATATATTATGAAGTAGCATTTTTCAGATTACATGGACCGGGTACAAACTTGTATATAATTTTTGTTATTTATGTTTAATCTCCTGCCTGGTGTGTTTCTTAACTAGTTTAGTAAATGTCAATTATGGAAGTAAAATTCATTAAGAGTTCTCCAAAGATTGTGAGGGAAGGGTCGGGTTCTTTGGACAGTTGAGTGAACGTTTTTCAAAGAAGCTAAAACAGTTTTTGTCGAATCGAAAAAAATTTTATGTTTTCTATAAAAAATTATGTAAATTATAACTTTTTAATAGCAACTTCGAAAGAAAGTATTCCGTAAGTCTTATGTTTGGTGCCTAAACAATTTCGAATTCAGTAGTCTATTTATGTATTTGTTCTGCTGAGCAAACCATCGTTAAAGCATCAATCGAAGCAAACAAAAACTGATACATTTGTATGGCTTTTATGCATTAATAATTGTTGCGTGTATTTAAATAATTTTTTTTTTTTCAGATTTTCACGCTTCCTGGTTTTAGTACTAGTATGTAATACAGATTTTTATGCTTAGTACGACTATTACAATTTTTCAATTATTAAATTAAACTAACTTTAAACTTAAACATTTAGCAAAGGCGCGCATCAAGCGAACGCTGTTCTTTTTTAGTTAGCATTTTTCGCTGCCGTTACACATTATTGATTTGCTTTGCTGGCTTCATTTGCTCAACCACAGAGAGCCAGAGTTCACCGCCAGATAATATCATGGAACACAAATCAGTAGGCCGATTCGATATACGATAGAGAATTAGTAACATGTGCCGGGACATCTGACCCGACCCGTAAGGCGTGTGGAACTCAAAAGGGTCAGCCCGCTGTCTGTGACTTGTGTGAGTGAGTGTTTTTCGGGGGAACTAAAAGTCTAGAAATAGTATAATATATGCATGTCGAGTTATTACAACTTGGATTTCATCTTGGGTGCAGTTTGGAGTTGGCGAAATGATACAGTATATGCATATGCACTTTCAAATTTAGTTCCGTGCATACAACATTGCCTGATGCCGATGGAGGTGATGATGAAGAAGTAACAGACCTAAGGACATGCAGCGAGATGTGTACCTCTTGCCGGATGAGATGTAATGGAGGGTGTGGTGTGTGTGCGCGTTTACAGCAGCGTATAAAATACATTCCGGGCGGAGCTTAACTACTACCACCTTGTCCCTTGCCGTAGATGAGCTCCTCGCAGATCTTAAGCAGATCGGCGTTTTCACGTGTCTTCTGCTGCAGCTGCTCCGTCATAGAGACGCGCGAAATCTCCTCCTTTTTCAGTAAAGCTTTCAGTTTTTTCACCTCGTCCGCATGCTCCCTAGTGATGTGATCCAGCTTCTTGTTGGCACTAAGTGGGAAAGGGATGTAAATTGGCTTAGCTAGATTTTACAACGCGACTTCCAGTTTGCTACTCACATTTCCAGCTGCTGCAGGGCATGGCTCTTCATCTTGTCGTAGCGCTGTTCCTGCATACGCAGATTGTCCATCATCTGCTTTTGATCCGCCTGCAGCGACTCTTCGTTGAGCTTAAGCTGCGTTGTCATCTCTTTGCTCTTCTCGTATTTGCTGCAATGATGGTTAGTTAGTCGATTCAAACAAGTAATTCTGGCCTTGGTAGGGAAAGCCGTCGCTTACACATGCAGATCGGAGAATGTGGTTTCCAGCGATGTTAAGTGATGGTAATTGGTATCCCGGTCTGTCTGTACTTCCTGCAACTGCCGCTCATAGCCGTGCGCTTGCTGCTCCTTCTCACTGATCAGCTCGGCAATGGCCTTCTCATACGCCTCGATAACACCACTTAATACGGAGAAGACAATATAAAGTTGTATTTTGGTGTGATCGTGTGGTATGATTGTTATCAAATACGTACTTAAGCTTTGCAATTGCTTTATCCTTCTCTGTAATACGTTTTATGCTCGCCTCCTCGCGCTGCTCTGCCTCCTTAAGCTTCTTCTCAATATCCTCTGATCGGGTTCTGAAATATATATCCATTTATTAGATCACATTTGTAAGTTTTTTTTAGATAACATTACACTTCATTTTTGATCTTCTTCTCTAGCTCATCCATGTTATTGTAGTTGTGGGTCTTATCCTCCTTGTTAAGGCTACAAATATAAAAGTAATTAATATAAGATTATTATCCAGAACACACACGGACACCCGGTACTTACTTGGAATTATCAAAGGTTTTGTTGCAATCGTTATCAATAACGTCCACACTCATTTTAGCATGCTTCTGTAAAAAACCAAAACGTAAATAATTAGTTATATTTAAGGCAAATTCTTCTTAATAAACTAATGTGGACCAAATTTAATATTGAATTGGTGAAACTTACTTTGGTCCTATCCACAGGCGGCTTAAAGTCCAACTTCTTGGCGGTTTCTTTGGCACTCACTTCAATTCCAAACGACTGGCTGTTGCCTCCACTCGTCTCGAGCTCTTCCAATGTGGGACTGAGGACCCTGTTGTTCTGGTTCTGGTTGGACCCGCGGGTATTCAGCAGCGCTTGCTCCTGTTCTTGCTGCAGATTCACAGGAACGGGGGCACCTAGGAGCGGATCGAACCTTAGCAGCAATGAACTGCGATCGATGGGGGCATTATTGCTGCCTTTTGTGTACAAATAGTCAAAATCTGATGAGTTGAGTATTACTGTGTCGAGATTGTTTTTTTACGTGTGTTTTTGTATATGTTTAGATGAGGTGCATGCGCGTGCATTTTGTATTTGTGTTTGATGGGGGTAAAAAGAGAAAAAGACAAAAACAATAGTTAGTCACTGGCTGTTGCAGCTCGTCTTTTGCGTCTTCAAAATCAGTTTAAATCAATGTCAACGTCAAGGCAATTTGCTTCGACCTCCTCTTCCTCCAAAAATGGACCATTAATAGGTACCAACTAGAGACAGACTGGGACTTGTTATACGCCCCTTAAAAAAGCAATGCAAGTGGGCTTGACATGAAATCCAAAGGAAATAAGTGGGATTAGACAGGAAGGAAAACTAAGAATAATAAAGCAAGTTGGTTTCCATGTCTGTTAAGATCGATTTGTGGTTGTTCTTTCTTGGATTTGATAATATCAATATGTTTCGTTATATAGCTTATATTACTTCAATAGAGATATCTCTTATCTTCTTCAGTTACCCTCAATTGAGCGTTTTAACTATAGTTAAATTTCTAATAACTCTGTTCTGGTATCATTGATACCACGAATATGTTTCCTTATCTTTTCCACTAATTTCGTGTCCCTCTCCGATCGGGTTTTATTAGGTCGGTTATGATAGTTTAACGATCTTAATAATTTGATTTGTTTTATACAATAAATTACAACTGTATATTATAGACATACAACACAGATTAAGGAAAGATTTCAGATTAAAATTCAAATGGAAAATTCAAAACTTGTTTAAGGTGCGATATTCCTAGAACTCTTAGAATCAAATTAAACTAATTTCAAAACAAACTTTAAATTGCAGAAAAGTAATGTTAAAAAACTACCTTAACTGGAAACATCTGCATAAATATATGTAATAATTCTCAATAGCGTTTCTTTTTGAGTTCTTCGCTTGTGTGACTCTTTCAAAAACACAAAAGACGGAAGGAAGAGCAATGACAAAACCGAATATAAGATATAAAGCATGACTCAAAATGAGTGTTCCTCCCTACCATTCAACCCCCAGAACCCCAAACCAAGAGATCCCAAGGGGCTGGAAATAGAGGTGTGCCGGTTCAGCAGAGATGCCCGCATTATTATATTTCGCGTCCACTTAAAATTATTTTTATAATTTGTTATTGAAGCATCCCATTTTCAGAGCAAAGGATGTAGAGAGGGGCAGGAAAAAACGATAGATTTAAAAATTATTTAAATTGATTCAAAAAGAATGCATTAAAAAAATATGTTTAATGTAAATCGTTAGTTGCAAACTATGTCTAACATTCTATAGCAACTTTAATGTTAATTAAAAATTAATTAGAATCACGTTAAGAACAAAAATTTTCAGTGTTCATCCCGTTAGAAAGACCAGAACACATAAACAAATGGGCGGCATTAAAAATAGTAAGAACAGTGAGAGAACCCGGGCAGACCCAGATATTAATTGTATGTATATTTTTTGCGACAAAGGCCAAAATGCAGATCATATGAAGCCATTATTTACTTCATTCGTTTCAGTTTCAAAAACCAATCAATGAAGAACAAACCAAAACAAAAGGAAACGGTGACTTTGTGAGTCATTTTATGCAATCGACGAAAGGTTTCCAAAAGTGGGTTGGGGGCAGAATGAGCGAGAGAGAGAGCGTGGTGAAAGAAAGTGAGGAAATGGGGAACGGAGGAGCGAGAGGGAGAACAGCTTTTCACACTGCGCTGCATATTAATTGCGTGTCTTTGACAAGTTTTGCATTTTCAAGATTTTCTACAGTTATTCACAAAACAATGTTAACCGTGACCACGCAGCGCCCACACTGACATACCCGCGACCGTACACACACACACACATATGGAGCCAATATCGCACAATGAAGTTTCACGCTCTCACTCTCGCGTATAATTTTTTCTTTGAGACGTTCGGAGTCTTGTCTTGTGGCTTTATTTATGCTTATTTGTTATTTTTCTGCACAGCTGCATGTTACATTTCCAATTTCTAGCGCTTTGAATGAGTAAACCGCAATGCAATGCTTGTCCGATATTAGTAAACAAACAAAATATTAGTTTTAGGTTGCCTTTTTAAATTTACATTTGCTTATTTAGCAGTTTGAAGAGCAACAACAATGCATCTGCGAGAGATAGCGACGACGTCAAATGTTGAAAACTAACTGAAATGGAATTTCTCTGCGATTCCAATAAGAAAACCAGCGCACGCACGCGAGCGAGCGAGAGGGCAAACAGACGAGCCTGAATTCTGACTGGAGTGTGACAGTGACGCGTATGCAGCAGTGCTGCCAGGTTTTCTTAAGCTAAAATTTTTAGATTTGGGTAAAATAACGTTTTGTCTATAATTGTAATTTTGAATTAGTTATTCATATATTAAAGAAAAAACTAATTGTTAATTCTTATATTAATAAGGAACCTTATTTTTGATTGATATGGATTAATTAATTGAATATCATAAAAAATATATCTTTACTTATTTAAAGAATGTTAGTTATGCTATCCAATTCGTCGGTTCCTCCTGAATCAAGGATTAATTTCAATTTCTATTAACATTTTTAACGACCTTATATATAGTAACGCATTTAATGTTTTAATGTTAATTTCACAATTTTCTCACCACTATACTCATCTGCAAAAATATACGCCCGACCGAATCCTTGCGAATCGATTCCTTAAGTTCGCAGTCTTGCATTGAATTAATTCGGAATTTAAATGTTGCTTCTAAATTTTCGG
The DNA here is from genome assembly GCA_008042585.1 of Drosophila punjabiensis. Taxonomy (NCBI): domain Eukaryota; kingdom Metazoa; phylum Arthropoda; class Insecta; order Diptera; family Drosophilidae; genus Drosophila; species Drosophila punjabiensis. The sequence continues at coordinate 8,053 of VNJR01009762.1, forward strand.
CATCTTTGCCGCCACAATACAGTACAACAGTGATCAAAGTTCCTCATAAAATCGAACAACTTAGTTAAATAATAGTTCAGATAAATTTATGATTGCATGAAGTTCAAAGAAAACAAAAACATTGTTATTTTTCAATTAAGTTGCTATTAATTAATTAAAATTAAATTGAAAAATGTCATATAAAAATTGCTAAACGAAAGTTTAAAATATTTCTTACAGTTGTCAGATCTAGCCACTAAATTGCTAAACTGCCAGCACTGGTATACAGCAATGAGCAAGTGCGCAGAGAGAGCGTCCAAGAGAGCGCTCTGTGTACACGTTGTATGTTTAAGTTGTATTTCTTTTTTGCCGCCTCTATAAGACTCTCTCGCTCTGATGCAGCTGTTATGGGGCTGTAAAAGTGCACTCTGAGTTCTAACTTGAATTCCTATGCGTATGTATTAGTGTGTGGGTAAACTGGAGAGTATAAGGATGAGAGATTAGCGCTACAGTGGATCTTGGATATAAAAATCATTACTTTGAAGTTTTAAGTTGTATTGTTCAAAATATATAATTTATAAACTCTATTCAGCCTAAATCAAATTTGTATTAAGGTAATACGATTAGGCCGCGAAATTAGGATACTTTAAAATCTGTTAAATTTACAGGATAAATATGATTCCTTTAATGAAGATTTTCTGTACTCTCCTCTAGTTTATATGAATAGGGGCAAGAGAGCTGAGGAAATCTCTCAGTTTTTGTTGTTTCCATTGTGTGTGATGTGTGTTCATTGCTGTGTGGGTCAGATAGTCAGAGTTGCATTTTTCTAGTCAGCGATAACGATAATTTGGCCGCCAATATTAAAACCGTTTCAAAATGATCTATTAATAGTATGTATGTTAAAAACAATATTATGTAACATGGGAATATTAATACGAAATTGGCATTCCCTCGAATTATTTATATTTCATAAATGCGCAATTATCGAATTAGGTAATAAGTTGCTTTAATTAACCAAATATACAAATGCGCTCATCAGGGCACAAATACTGATGCAAGACCTTTGGTGCGGAAATAAATCCAACAAGAACTGACAGCGTTTCTTCAATTAGACACAGTGACGTCACACCTCGCAATTGTATTCGCCAACGATAGTTTGCTGATAAGAAGAAAGTGGGAGAGCGGAGAGATTCCAGAGAGAGCAGACGGACAGAGAGAGCGTAATGCGACATTTCCTGAGAGTAGGGAACGTTAAATGCATTTGCAGCAACAAAAACCGGGAAACAGGAAGAAAACGTGCACAAACACTGCATTAAACAAAAAACGTGAACTACTCCATGGGCCTGTGCCATTCAAAAACTAAATTATGCGCCTAATTGATACCCGGTCCCCCTTGTTTTTGTTGCTGTTCTTTTTGCTTTCTTTCCGCTGTGTCCCGCGAGTTTCCCTTCACCTACGATTTGAAGTTCAGGTTCATTGCCTTGCATGTGTGTCGGGTTTATTTTTACAGTTAGATATGTATGTATGTATATTCCATGCCAACGAGGAGGGAACTCTGGTTTTCGAGTTTTCCGCCTCCGTAATACATATTTCAAGTTCAAAAGTTATTGGGTGGTGCAGGGAGGCGTGCTTGGGTCGAGTGGATTTAATGGTCGATGAGCTAAGGTCACAAACATGCAACGGAGTCGGAAAGAACCAATCAAGTCCTGTTCAGGCAACTACAGTCAAACTTCATAATTCAAAAAGAGTTTTATTTAAATAAACTCGACCTAAATTAAGCAGTGATTATTGTGTAATTTAAATTAAAAAAAATAATTGTTCCTTGTCACCTAGAATATGAATTTAAGCTCAAAAGAGATGAAATGCATGCAATTTTCCTATATACATATATGTATATCATTAATTTAAGTCCCGATTGTTAGTTGATGACAATTTTTTAACTAACAGTTAAAACTGAAATAAACATTTCCAGTAAATTAATCGAAGGCTAAACGGTAATCGGGACTTCCTTTATAGAATCAATGTGCCACAAAAGGCTGTTAGTTAACTGCCCTAATGGGGTTTTTTAACAATCGAATAGAAGTTGACAATTTGAATATTTAATTAAGAAATTTTCTCTTTTTATATAGTTAAATATTTAATCATATAATTCTCCTGTTAATAACAATCAACTGCAAAGCTTGACTAGCTTGAATGTAGTTATAAGGTTGGCCGGTTCAGAAATATGGTCTATAGAATTATAACTTTCCACTTACGGTTTTGGCTGTTGGCGCCATCTTGGAATTCGGTATCAAAGAACTTATCCTCGCTGCCCGATCCTTCACCTCTTGTATTGCCCACCATATGGGCAGCGCCGCCACCGGTTCCGCCGGCCACATTAGCCTTAATCTTGGCTTTGTTGTGGAAGTCACTGGTGGTGAACTGCGGCGTCTTAAACATGTCATCTGAGACAGGTGATATGGCTCCGAAATGCTCCATAAATACATCATCCTTCTCGTCGCCGGCACTCAGATGCGCCTGCTCTTTGGCGGACAGCTTTTGCTCTTGCTCCAGTACAACGGTGGCATTTCCCAGTGGCGATACTGGAGGATTACCTTCATCGTGGATGGGAGGTCGCCTCAGATTTTGATGGGTGGGAATTGGTGGCGAGTTTGAAACGATAGCTTGAGTCTGCTGCGTCTGCTGCTGAGGTGACCTTATAACTGTGGCCTCCTCCACCCGCATGGAGACATCTACATCCATGGCTTCAAAGTCTTCACCTGCCATGCATTCCTCGGTGGCCTCAACAGCTGGCGATGCATTCTGCTCCAGGCAAAAGGTGCGTCTAGACTTATTATTTTCCATATTGAAGGTCCTTCGGAGGGAGACTTCTTTCTTCTCGGTGGACTGATCTGGACTGAATGAAAAAGGCCGCTGATGGCTGGCGATAGATCCCAACTGTACATCGAAGGTCGCGGAACCCTCAAGGGGTGTGCCCTCCGACTCGAACTCTGGAGTGGCATTCATCCTATTGCCGCTGTCGAATGTTCCGTTAAGAGGCGTTGGTGAAAACTCGCTCGTGGGCTTGGCTTCATTGAGATGTCCTAGCTTCGGTGGGCTGGGATTTGTCACATGAATGACCACTGGGGATTTGGCGATCACTCCTGCCTCATAAACACTCTGCTTGCGATCTAAGGAAGGTTCCACAACAGCTTCCTCCAAGTAGGTCATCTCCTCCTGCTCGGGTGGAGCGTGGGGAGAACGAGGGAAATGGGATGGGGGCTCGGCGGGTCCTTTGATCGGGAAGCTGGGCGATGTGGGTCCAGAGGTTTTTCCTTTGATAGTGGAAGAGCCGCTTTCCACCAGCTCCAACGACAAAGGAGTTGTAGATCTCCGCAGTTCTGGTGTGATTGCTACCACTGGCACGTGATGTTGCCCTAGCTCCGTCACAGTTCTGGGGTCTTCTGCATCTCTATCATCGTCAGGTAGGGGCAATTCCCTCAGGGCTAGGAACTCTAATTCCTCAGCGGTCTTTGGACGATGCGTGGGTATTGGCGGAGAAAGTGGCAACTCCTCTCGCTTAGCCTGAAGAGTTGGTACGGGCGGAGAGAGTGGTGCTGCTGCAGGACAGATTGGTTCTGTGGGCTTTAACTCAGTACACTTTGTAGGTTCGACCGGCTCTAGCTCCGGACTAAAGTGCTTTGCTTGCTGCTCCAGTGTGGATTGGTCTAAGGCGGCAGACGCCTTTTGAGGATCTTGGGTTTCCTGGGGAGGCAACGTTGAATCCGGTTCTTGAGGCTGCAATGGATCATGAATGTGCTGCTCGACCTGTTGAATCGAATCTAGCTGCTGCGGTTCATTCAACTTTGGCGACTGATTATTCTGCAGGTTCTCCTCATCTTTCGGGCTGGGAAGCGTATTTGACGGTGTTAGGTTTAGTTCTTGCTTCTTCATGTTATCTTCACCAATTTGTGCGGATGTCAGTTCGTTCTCTTGCGCTGTAGGTTCTGGAACTTTTGGAGCAGGTTCTTGCCCTTTAGTTTCCAATTCCTGAAACTTATCCAACTGTTCTAGGATCTCAAACGAATTATCAATTTTTTCTTGTTCCTGCGTCTGTTGCCCATTTAATGCCAATGGGTTCATCTCAAGAACTGGCTGACATTCGCTAACAAATTGTTGTTGCAACAACTGATGATCCTCTGGATCGAGAACGTCCTTTAGCATCTCCATGGTCTCGTTAATTTCATCCACATCCATGGGTTCATAGCTGAGGTTGTGCCGGCTGACAGCTAACGGGTCGTCGAATGTGTTCTCCAATGTAGCAGCCGAGGTAATTGACAATTGTTGCTCCAAAACATCGTTCAGAGCACTGGAATAGGCCTCCAGTTCGGAACGGTCCCCCGTGAACCTCTCGCTGTGCTGCGACAGGCATTCCACAAAGACATCTGAGTCAGATTGATCCGACTTTAGTGGACCTACGGGAGGGTATAAAGAAATAGGTTTAAAATATTTTATTATTGTAAAAACTTCGGTAGTCTTGGTAGATTGTATAAGGAAAGTATATCAATAGTCTTCTTACCCTCTAATTCGCTTAGGGGCGCTAATTCCGGAATCTGTGTCTCGTCAAACTCTGGTAGACCACCGAATTTTGTAGCTGCGCCAGCCACATCCAGCTTGGGGCCCAGAGCAGCGGCCAGCGCCTTCTGCTGTTCCATGGTTGATGGCTTGGGAGCGGGCTTCACCGCCAGCGGACTAAGCTGAAAGTACAAACCAGAGTCGCAATTATGTAGGAGCAGAAAATCAAAGAAAATTAATTACAAATTGTATGCATCGCGTGCAACATGATTCGGAACCAGGCAAAGAAAAATCATCATAATCCAAACAATTGGCAGTCAAAAAATAAACAACAGAGGACGAGGATGAGGATGGGGAATGGGGTAATACCCAACGATCACTTGCAGCAGCTGTTCGAGCATTTAATTAAGAATTGTTGACACATTGTTTGAGTGAAGAGAAGTGGTAAGGGCTTGGGCTGACGACAGAAATAGGTCGCATCTGGGGCTGAAGGTAGATTGCCCTTCGCCAAATATTTACAAGTTTGGTTTCTCAGATACAACTTATTTTGAAATTGTTAAAAATTAAAATTATTATTCACGGCCTTAAAAACTTTCTTTTAAACCCTTTAGTAAAAGAAACCTGCATGTCATTCCCTATACAGCTAATCCATTTGATGCCTCCCACACCACTCTCTCAAAAAGAGAGCTTGCTCACATCCCCATCGCTATATCGCTGTCCCAGTCGGTCAGCCAACAAGCAAATGTCATTAATTTAAAAGCCAGCCAAGACGTGGGAAATCGGGCACACGAGAGGGTATGGGGCGTCAGGTGGAGCAGCGGGACGTGGAACTGGGTCGGCGTCGGCTTTTGTGCAGTGCAAAGAGAAAATCGGAAAATGCGGCGGACTTGATGGGACCGGCCCGGGTCCGGCGTTTTTTTCCCGTCCATTCTCAGGGCCTTGGTGCAATGTTCTACACGCGGAATTTAATTAGAGCGCATTATAGCATGATGATTGTTGTCGCAAGGTTAAAGTCAGCTAGTCTAATAAAGAAAATGGTGCAAGACAAGGGCGCTCCTATGATCTATGCATCGGGGAGAGGACATAATTACTAATATAAAGGCAAAGAATAATAGAAAAATACATGAATATGCATAAAAAAATTGGTAAAATATGCAGCATAATTATATGGGTATTAGTATACTCCTTAATTTATAAACTACTCCAAAGAGAAGTACAAAATTAAATATGTTAAAATAAACAAGGGATAATCGAGTAAATCAGATATATTCAACAACGCAAAAAAGAATACTTGACAAATTTTCAACGCATTCCACACGCAATCCACACATTGTCAGCGTATTTTTTGCGCACTTACCTCGCCACTCATGGCCTGCAAATGCTCCATTTCATTGGCACTGACTTGGTTTAGATTCAAATTTATATCGCTTAGCAGCTGCTGGATGGTATCCCTACTAATGCTTTCAGGGGTTGCTAGAGGGTCTTCATAGGGGTCACCTAGGATTAGGTCGCTGTGCTGCTTTTCCAGCAGCAGCAGATCCTCCGATGCCGCGTCTAGTAAAGAATCCAGGTCTTGGGAGCCCGTTGGCTTTTCTTGATTTTCACCAAGTGATGGGTGCTTCTCCGCGGAGCTGATAGCTTCTGTCGCTTCCACAGCCGTTGGCTGGTTGCCACTGGCCATGCTCTTGGGCTTCTTGATGAAATTTGCGATGAAGTCCATAAGGAGATCGCCGATGGAACACTCTACGCACGATTAACTTCCCAGGCGCTTCACGGTTCACTCGATTCCACAAACCGATCGGTCGATCGGGTTCTCGGTTAGTCTTTAGTGTTCTGTTGCTTTTTTTTTGGGTTTCGTATTCAGTTATGGCACAGATTTCGGCTCGCCTACTTGGGAAATTGTCGACTGTGATTTTCCGCGTTTTGCTCTCTCATTATATATTGGGTAATAAACCGCCGAGATTCCCAAGACCCAGCGCCGCGTGCGTTCCTCGCTGGCTCCCGATCTTGTCTGTCTTTGAAATCAATTTAAAAATATTTTCGTTTTCAATTTGCTTTGCTCCCGCTCAGCGTTGCACACACAAAATGCCTCTGCTTAGGGGAGAGACAGTGGTCGACCGGCACAGAGAGCGAGAAAAACCGAATGCCATCCACACAGACGCGATCCGGATGTTTTTGTGTGACTGTGCGATCGGATCGCCTGCAGCCGCAACTTTTTCGTTTATCAGTAGACGATCCCCTCTCTTTTTAGTATTAGGTAGTTTTCACGCTTCTTTGGAGGATTTGTTATCACGTTAAGAATAGAAACTAGCTATACGGCTATGCACTGTAAAATATTTTTAAAAAGTGTTCGTATAATAATGACACTCCCGGGACCTTTTTCAATTTAAACGATTTTAAAAGAAAAGGTATGTATAGCTAATATAAATTATTATTAATTATTTATTAGTAATTCGCACTCAGTATTTCAGTAAACTCATTCGAGCAATACTTGGAGTGGATGATCTTTGGTAAGCCCAATATTCTTGCGTCAAATGAAACTCTTACTATTCGTATTTTATAACTGGGACATTGGTTTAACTATTTTAACAAGCATTTAGCCAGAGAATTACATTACTTTGAACTCAGCGGTTTACCAACTCTTAGAAATTATCTATTGCCGCTGATCGCTTAGGGTGCGCGTGGGAAAGCGAAGGCAATTTAATTGATTAATCCGCTTAATTGATCCCGAAAATGTAGAGCCAGTCACAGACAACCTTCATCGATGAATTGCAGTGAAAAACTGAGAAGCTAGACGAGCCTCAGACTCAACTCAAAGGCAGAAGTGTAAAATGCAAGACACCGCTAAATAAGCCGAAACACTCTGAAGAGGCCAATAGAGGACGGGGGTACATGGAAATAGGGCGACCGGCAAAGCTAATGAATGAAAGTCTTAGTTAAACAGACCGTACACAGAAGGAAAATGAGACATCTTTTACACCTTTGCAGATAATAGTTATTTCAATTCAAAGTCTTGTCAAGAGTTAGTTAGTCTAGTTTTTGAGAAAGGTTTGATTGCTTTGACATAAAATCTCTAAGACGCTCTTTCTTTTGTAACATAAGCTCTAGCCATACCTTTTTTCTCTCTGTAACCCTTGTGGATGCCAAGTGACATGCAATCCCACTGCCATTGTTGCGCATCACGGGGCACTATCCGCAAGTCCACGAGTCGAGTCGAATCGCATCGAGGAAGTGCTCCACATTGCTCCACGGCTGACTTTGCATATTTCGCTAGAAAAGTCCCGCCAATGTGAAACGAAATATCCCACACGATGGGCCATGACGAAGTGTTGGATGTTGGTTTTAGCGTTAGCCAACCAATGCGTGACAGGTGACAAGACAGCACCGGTTGCACCTGAGCGGAATGAAACTAGGTGAAACCCAGCGATGGGAACACTACACAAACAATAGACGATCTAAGGGACGTTTGAGTAGGTCTATAAATTATAAGAAAACTTAGCTCAAAATAAAACATAATTCAAAGGATTTAAATCACAATTATTTTTAACTAGTGTATATTTGGCACTCAGATATTGTAGAACTGTTGATAAAGCAATCTGAAAAAATTAACATGCATAAGGTGAACTTTTTTTTTACTTAAAATTTATACTGAGTGAAATAGTTAAAGTCATAAAAATGTATGTTGCACATGGTGTTTTATGTTATAGGGAACTTGGAATAAAATTCGAATACCCTTTACTACAACACATGGCAAAAATTAAGGAAAACAAATATGGTGGGGGAAGCGCAACTGTAAAATAAACTATAAATAGGCGAAGAACAAATGCAGACAACTCTTTGGATGAAAATTTTGGGGGAGTCTGCAGCCCGATCCCCGGTTCTTCCTTAACGAGCATCGTTGGTGGCAACGGGGAGACTAAATTTGTCAACACAGCCAGGGTTCGGGTGTTCAATGAACTTTTCTTGAGGCTGCAGGAACTCGACAACTGTTTGTACTGCGATCATGGACTACACTCATGCATAGGAGAAGTAAGAGCATTAATTTCCAGATCACAGAATAAAGTACAATATCTAGTATTTAAATTATATTTCTACAATTCTATCACTAAAGAGGGTTGGATCAAGAGACCCGCAAAAAACAAATCATTTTTATAATTTCTTTCCAGAGCTATTTCAAATGGCCAAATTTCTTCTTTTTTTGCAGTCTGGACCAAGAAAATAATAAGCCAACATCTGGGCAATGAGAAAATGTCAAGAGGCCGTCCGCCAGCTTCCTAAGATTTAAAAGATAATGTATATATGTATGTAGCACTTGAAGATAATGCATTTAATGCAGGCTTGTATAGAATCTGATATCGGCAGATTCTTTTATAAATGGTTAGTGTACTTTAAAAATATAACATTTTTACATAAATCAACGCGTTTTTTAATTATTTTTTTTTTTATTGTTCAGAATTGATTATGGTTAAATGAAATCCAGCTTAATCACACAACCAATTTTATAGAAGCAATGCAATGGACATTCCCTGATTTAATGGATTTTGCATATGCCATACCGGATTCCCTGTTCTGTTGTCCGACCTTATGGCTCTTCTTCCCTGAGAGGCTGCCCTCGATTTCTTTGTCTTCCCCGGCTTATTGCCCATTTTTGGGACTGGAGGGCTACCGGACTGGCTGGATAAGGCACGGCGGCGTACACCGATCAACTGGGGAGCAGTCACTGGCGACAGCTGCCACAGAGCTAATAAAAACAACGCCGGCGGATTATATATACAAAGGAAAATAGCAAGAACAGGCTGTGATCGGAGAATTGCACATATAGACGCAAAAAGATGTCCATACACATGTACACACATATATATATGCACATTAGATCCAAGAGAACGGGAAACACATGCTAGAAACATAATGTTTGACCAAATCGGACTTGGGCGGTTGCACGAGACACGCCCCCAAGCTGATGCATTTCTACTCCGCTTACCTTTACGCCGCCATCGTTCTTGTTGATCTCTCGCAGAACTCCGCGCCCGCCGAGCCCCATTCCCAGCCCATTGTCCGCCGCATCGTATTCCATGACTGATATCCAGGTGCTCCGCGGTTTCCTTTCGGTCAATTTTACGATGAAGTGGTTCTTCTTATAGTTATCTGCCGGCTAAATCTTATTTAGTGTGATGTTTGGTTAGGGTGACGCGGGTTTGTGTGTTGTTTTTGTCTGAAAATGCCGCTACAATTTGAAGAAGCATAATTGTCAGAGGTGCCAACATCGATGTTATCGATGTTTTCGAAACATCGGTAACATCGACGTTTTATCAGGCAATTAATATGGCATATTTTTATAGGAACAACTAACGAGCAGCCTATGCAAAGCTATATATTTTCCAATTTTTGTATAAAATATTGTATTTAGATGACTACAGATGGTGACGCCTTTAAGACATTGGCTAAAAAATATTTCTGTGTACCAGCATCTTCTTGTGAGTTTGAAAGAGTATTCAGTAAGGCAGTATTCAGGCAACTCATAAGCAACCGACGGACTCGGCTATCATCGACCGTTGTCGACAAACTTTTATTTCTTAACAAAAACAAACATAGAAATAATTTGTAAATATGTATATATGTATGTATATAATAGTAAAGTAAGAATACTATAAAAGAAAAAGTAGTATAAGGTTAGTACAAGGAAAGTGGAATGTATATAACAATTTGTTTTTATCTCTTTAAGTTTGTTTTTATTTTCAAGGTAAATAATAAAATGGATAATTTTGTTTATTTTGGAAATTATACACTTTTAAAACTTTATTACAACTTAAAATGAACCAAAAGCACTTAATTTTGTTTTTTATTAAAAACATAGATGTTTCATCGATGTTTTGCGCCAAAAACATCGAAAACATCGATGTCCGCGAACATCGATGTTTCTCCACCTCTAATAATTGTTACGGTGTGCCGTGCGTTAGTCGGTGGAAAATACTATTTGACACTGAAAATATACCAAGCTTTTTAAATTAAGGGGTTGAAGTGAAGTAATGTAGATTTCGAGTAAAGTGAAAGCGTATTTTACACATGATTTAAATGTATAAAAAAAAAAACGAAACAAGTCAAGTAGCTCTAGTTTCTATTTCTTTTCACCATTGTCTCCTTCAAATATTTGCAGATCAATTAAATGCCAAAGTAAAAGTCAACTCAGAAATCAACAATATAATGGCATGTGAAATAGATTTACAGATATAAAAAATGTTAATGGCTGAATTATTGACGATATATTAAACCGTATAGGGAACGACCCTGAAAATTACCGTGTAGCATTCACGTATATAAGTTTTAATATTTTTAAACTAAGGAACAAATAATAATTAATGCGAACTCTGTAGTCACCCTGTTTTTCTATCATTGAACCGATATTTTCAGCGAATGCGGGTCGATATATTTAAAGCAATAAGTCGGAAAGTAAATACTAGATTACCAAAGAAAACTATACAACATCAAAGTTAAAAAAAAAAAATATGTAATAATAATTTTAAAAATATTGTAAGGCACACTAATAGTTGCCTTTAAAAGACAACATTGGTGGTCGACAAAAAACATCGCTGGCTTAGAAAATGTATCGATGTTTTTGCACCTCTAGTGAATACATTTTTTCACAGCGTCGCCACCAAATAAACACATTTCTTCTATAGAAAAATAGAAAGCTACATTAAGTGAATAATAGTAGTATAATTGCAAAAGTATGAACAGAATGAAGAATGTGCGAGGCGTGCCTGCTACCACCTACAGGCACGGAGGGGAGGAATTCTCTCAGCGTTTCGCCAACGGGTACACTTCTGATATGACAAGAGCAGGTTATAGCAACGCTATTGCCACACCAACCAGAACAACATTGCATGGCCAGTTCACAGGTGCTGTCTTCAAGACAGAGAACTCAAACGAGGTGCAGGAGAGTCCTCTTCCCTCGTTGAAACCAGGCACCACATCCCAGCGTAAGGACGGGCCGAAGCGTTCAAGCGAGGGGATGAAGGCGAAGGCAAAGTATAAGGCGGCCCTCAAGATCAGGACCCGGCTCGAAAACAAGGTTGCCCTCTCTCCAGAGGAGAAGGAACAACTGGCCTGGGCCGATCAAAAGATTGAAGAGGGCAGGCTCCACTTCGCCAAACTTGCCAACATGCAGTCGACGGCTGGATTTCCGAATAAGGTGGAGGAGATGTTTGCCAATAAAAGGCAACGCTCAGCTGAGAGTGCCGCCAAGGACGCTCCGGTGAACAAGCGGCAACGCGGGCCCAAGGAGGCTGACCCTTCACCAAAAGAGAGGGAGCAACACAGAAAGGCGGAAACGAAGGTCAGTAAGGTTTCCAAACGACACTTGATCGTGGCGCTTATTGACCGGAGTGATGAAAATGGCCAGATGAGTGAGGCGCGCTGGAAGACTGTTAATGCTCGTCTTGTGGAATCACTGTTTGCACGGATGAATAAAGAGCCGAATGCTCCCATGCCCACGTTTGATGGTGCCGGGTGGCTGAATGGGGTCAAAATTCTTAAGTGCATGGACGACCCGACCCTGAAATGGCTGACGCAAACGGTCTGCCAGCTGAAAGGGTTGTGGCAAGGGGCCAGGCTGGAGGTGGTGGCCAGGGAATTTATCCCATCCATGCCAAAGGCGAAGGTACACTTTCCCATCCCGATCCAAATAGACCAGGCGTTAGAGTTGCTAAAGCGACAGAACCCTGACGTCCCAACGGCAGACTGGAAGATTCTGCACCTTGCGAGCCCACTACCCAAAGAGGGGGGCCAGTGTGCGGTTCTCCAGATAAACAAAAAGGCAGAAGACATCCTATATCCCAGATACGGGAAGATGGCGTGGGGCACGGGTAGTGTATACCTGCGCCTCAAAAAGCGCCATCCCGGGGACATGGACACCCACACCCTGCAGGCCGGCGAAGTTGAAAAGGACCTAGGTCTGGTCACCACACTGACGGTGAATGATTGGGAGGAGGAGGACGATGACCTGACATATATAGTCAACACGTCGGACAGAGGTGACCACAGATCCTATCACGCTGTGGGTGCTGCAGCTAATTTTCTATAAGAGCAAAATTGCATCGGCGGAATTCCTCATTGCCATGGAGCTAGGATCCGTCGACACAGCTTTGGTCTAGGGGCCAAGGATTGCATCGGGCAACCCTATGGACGCCAAAGAGTTCTTAAACTACAACCCATTCTACCCATTATCGGTAAGCAGGAACAGAAATGCCGTACAAAAGGGTCTCCACGCTAACCTTATATCTCATTACAGTTTTGACAACCTGTGGTGATGCTAGATAGCGAGGAGAAGCGCCTCCTGGTAGCTCCCTGCTAAATGGCTCTCAACAGACCACCGATAGATTAAAGAAGCCTGGTAAAATCGAACCGAAAAACCAGCAGCTGCTTGTCGGTTGAGAGAACGTAAACCGAATAGGCACAGAGTATTTTCGAGACCCCAGATTTTAAATGCCTATATCTTAAATATTTAACCTAAATATCATTATAAAAATTAATTTTAAAAACGACTTCTCAAATATTATAAAAAGTTACATTTCAATTCTAATTTTAATTCTAACAAGAAAGGAAGCTAACTTCGGGACGCCAAAGTTTGTAGACCTTTGCAGATTCCAATTGTATCAATTATAATCTATCCCTATCTAATATAAGATGAATTACTTTCATATTCATTTTATTTTTACAGTTTTACATTCGTTTACCTATTTTTAAATGTAAAGTAATATGTTATTTTTATCCACATTTACCGATTGTTTGAATGACAGCTATATTATATAGTCGTCCGTTTTATTTGAAATTAAAAACCAAATTCTTAAATTATAAAGAATGCTTGTATCTCAAAGAAGAAAAAGTTATAATTTTTTTTTTCTAAAATTTTCCCAACCGTTCCTATGGCAGCTATCATATAGCCCGATAGTAGCCAGATTTTTGTAAAATTAAATCCAAAATTCTGGAACAATATACAAAGCTGATAACCAAGAATTGACCAAAATTTGTTAAAAAACAGTGAAGTTATAATTTTGTTCAATAAATTTACTGATCGTTTCTATGGCAGCTATATGATATAGTTGACCGATCCGGCTCGTTTCGACTCATATACGAGTGAGAGTATATGGAACACTATCTGCAAAGTTTCATTCAGATAGCGTAAAAACTGAGGTACTAGTTTGCTTAGAAACGGACAGACGGACATACTAGATCGACTCGGATGTTGATGCTGATCAAGAATATATGTATATACATTATAGGGTCAGAGATGACTCCTTTACTGCGTTGCAAACTCCTGACTAAAATTACAATACCTTGCCATGATAAAAATAAAAAGTATACAATGACTATGGGGTGAGAGGTGCTGATTCTGTTGTATACTTACCGTTTTGGTAAGCATTTATTAATGATACCCAGTTTTAACAATTTATTTACCAGGATAAAATGTTCATAAATTAATTTAATTTATTAGCCGAGAGCTAATAAGCCACAAGGTGTGGCCCAAGCCACAAAGTTTATGTATATTCGTTTTTTGCTTTGTTGACACCACATGTAAATTAAAACCATCAATATGTTTCCTTGTTTTTTTTTCGGGGTATGCTTTATTAGAAAAATATTGCTCTTTTGCCATGCATAACATTTCCTCTCATATAGTAACCATTATCAGATAACATTCAACGAGTTGCCAAGCGCATTCACTAGACAAGGTTGCAACTTTTAAAATATATGTATGTACTTTTATATGCATAATTAATAATTAGACCTGAAACGCTACTAATTGATTTATATTTAAATTAGCTTGTTAATTGGTAATTGATAATTCATAATACATAATGGTAATAAAGTAATTAATGTGTACTCTAAAATTATTGATTTCCTCTATGCCCTTGCAATTAATTATTTAAAAGTCAAGTAAGGTTATTAATTGAAGTTTTCCATAATATGTAATTATTGTGTGACTACTCTTATATGTATGTCTTTTCATGAAATTCTCTCCAGGTGTTTACAACACAATCACTAAAATGTGGAACCGCAGGCCTTTAGAAGGATGAACCGCCAATAGTTGGCTTTTCTATTTAATGGGTTCTACATGAGGTTCGATTCGGTTCGGTTCGGATCGGTTTTGGTTCAATTGTGACTGCGTAATACTGGGCTTGTCTCGGGCGTGTTCCACATTCGACCGACGTACTAGGCTTATGGGACTACTTGTTATGGCTGCGCTGAAGCTAAACCCAGATTCGAGTGTTTTTATGGCCTTCCGGGGACTTACTAAACTATAAGACTATGCCCTAAAATTAGATATAATGAAAAATATACATATATATTACTTTAATTTATATTTTTGGGCTGCATTTGCGAGCGTCTTTTTCTGGTAAATCCAATTTGTTTAGGGACTCTTCTTCCCAAAAATCTAAGCTTCAGAGTTGTCTACTTAAAAATGTTTGTGTTTTTGCCTAGGGTGCTTAACATATTCCTCATTTGAGCACTTATTTATTTTATGTACTAGGGTAAAGTTGAGCTCCTACTTTTTAAGTGCGCGAAAAGAGCTAGGTCTGTCTCGGACGTCCCTCAAAAGTTTGCTAGTGTGTGTTACAAAAGGAGGTGCCCCTAAAGTAATGTAGGGGCTATATAAGTATATATAGTATATATCAAATTTGTAGACTGTAGTTTACAAGTCACAGCACCACCAAAGTGAACAAAACCCAAGGTTGTAACTGTCTGCACTGCATTAGCTTAATTTTGAACAGCTGCTTCTACAATTTAACATTAGAACTATGTTCCTAATTCCTATCACTCTCGACATAGGCAAGGCTCGAAAGACAGAAGTTAGTTTCTCGATGCCTTCCCTGTGCAAAAGTTAGTACTTCTCGAAGCCAGCATCGCTTTTATGCAACTTTTCTGTCAATCCAACCTGAACATCTTGCACATCCTTATTTTGCGTTGGAGCAGATCACATTGGTGGGCCATCCTCGTTTATCTTGGTCGTCCAAATGCCGGGCATCAGTTGAGGAGGTAGATTTGATTGCGGTGTGGTCAGTTTCCTAATGGTGCTGTTCGACTGGATGGTTGGCTTTGAGCTGGGCGTGTAGCCCTTGTTGTCCATGCCATCAATGATTGTGAACTGAGAGGCCATATTTTGTGCTCCCTGTGCAGCCGGCGAGGCGGGTCTTGAGATGGGATGTGTCCGTGGGCTGCTGATCAAGGCGGTGCAGAAGCCGCCCCAGATGGCCAGCGAGGCGAAGGCCGTCTGGGGAATGAGCTGTCCCAGGACCACTGTGGACCCAATAAAGGGAGCTCCTAGCAGCCAGAAACGAGCCCAGCAGATGGTCGAGAAGGAGGTGATTTTCTTTTTGTCATCAGAGACCAGTTCCACAGTGCAGGTAGTCAGGATGCTGAGCGTCGTTGAGATGGCCATTTTGGACACCATTGCCGAGCACATGAGCAGGGCCACATTCTGGTCCACTCCGATCACGCTCTGCTTGGGGACCAGCCAGCCGCAGTAGGCAATGCATCCCGCTACAATGTTGAAGAGCCCCGTCCACAGCCACTTGCGGGTGGTCTTCAGGATCAGGAAGAGGCCAATGAACGTGCCCACCATCTCGCTAAAGCCAGCGATGAAGGTGTTGATGTACAGGTGATCGCGACTGAAGGAGCGTATGTTGAGCAGCATGCCGTAGTAGACGACGATGTAGAGCGACCAGGCCAGGTGCACGCACACCATGTGCCGCACCGCACGCTCGCCCTTCCACATCGACCACCAGCCACTTGGCGGTGGGGCGTCCATCGCCGTCTGGGCCTGCAGCTCCAGC
Source organism: Drosophila punjabiensis (assembly GCA_008042585.1). NCBI lineage: Eukaryota > Metazoa > Arthropoda > Insecta > Diptera > Drosophilidae > Drosophila > Drosophila punjabiensis. The sequence continues at coordinate 24,414 of VNJR01009762.1, forward strand.
TGCTGGTCGATGTCGTGGGGCAGGTTGTAGCGCGTCCCATTCACCTCGGCGCACTCTAGCAAGATCTTCTTGGCTTCCTGCACCCTTCCCCGGGCGATAAGCCAGCGCGGCGAGTCGGGAATCCATCTAGACAATGGATCACGAGAAATACAGGGGTTAGTTTTGAAAACGAAGCTTTAAGCCTCGGGTGAATACTCACTGCCATAGGTATATGAGGATAACAGTGGGCCAAGAAATGGCCATGTAGAGATGCGACCAACTGGACCAGAAGCTAGCCACCCCCGGCAGCATCATCACGCCAATCGACCAGAACTGTTCGAACAGTGTAGAGACGCAGGTTTTATATTTGCCACCTGTTATGTCGGCCACTATTACGGGATGAATCCATTAGCTTCTGTTGTTTAAACGCCAGATATGGTAAGTACTTACTGATCTGGCCACCGGCGGTGTACATCTGGGCACAGCAGACGGCGGAGAGGCATCGGAAGAATACATGCAGCTCGTAGGAGGCAACGTGGCCGGTGAGGTTTCCACAGAAGATCTGCGTGATCATGCCAAAGAGCATTACATTTCGGGGACTGAAACTGGAGTGGAAGGATGGGATAAATTATTAACTGTACATCCTATATACTATACTCCGGAGCAACTTACTATTTGAGCAGCTGATTGGCCAGAATGCCACCAGTGAGCACACCGAACAGATGGAAGAACTGCGTGACGGAGACGAGAATGTCCCGGGAGCAGACGAGATCGTACTGGGTCACCACCGAGTGGTAGTCGGATTCGTGCTGAAACTCCGTGCAGGGGATCACATTGGAGTTGCGGTGCAGGGGCTTCTCCCACACCCGCGGCTCCTGTTCGCTGTTCTCGTAGTTGTAGTAATGATGGGCGTGCTCCTGGGCATCCTGGTACACATTGCAGAAGTCGATGGCGAACTCCTGATCGTCGCTCTCCTCCTTTTGCGGATGGGAGACCTTGATCCACTGCGTCTGGTTCTGGGCTCCGATCGTGTTCGGCGGTTTGCAGAAGAACTCACCGTGTCGCGGGGCCGGCGCCGTGAAAATGATGCAGGCCATGAACCAGGAGGAGGGGATCTTGCAAAGGAAGATCAGGAGCACCGTGCGCAGCTGCCACTTTCCCCAGGGGCCGGTAATGCGACCCACTGCATCCACTTTGGTCTGCATCTTGGTATTTGGCCTTTGTGACTTTCCCTCTAGGCGGGCAAAGGTGTCGTTGGGATATAGCTGATACTCGTGCTGGTGCTTGTGGCTGGGACTGCTGCTGGACAGGTGCGAATAGAACCCTTCCTCGTTGTTATTATTATTGTTGTTGTTGTTGCTGGTGTTGCTGCTGTTGTTGTTCGCCTCTCCTGGCGGACTCTCGACGTTGTCGCAAGACAGGGAATTCGGACAACTGGTCAGCGAGCTGCGACGACGACACTCGTTGGAAACAGGTGCCGGCGGGTGCTGGTGCTGGTGCTGGTGAGCTGGTCCGAATTCGCTTTCGCCTGCTAAGCTGCTGTACTGGTGGGGTGACCTACTGGCTGATATGTGCGAGGAACTTTGGACTCGAGTGGGCGATGGCTCGACGTCGTCCTTCAGGGGCAGCAGGGGGGACTCTGCCTGTGTGGGCCGAAAAGAGAAGCAACATGGCAATTAGAATTTAAATTAAGGCTAATTGTACAGGTACATGTCTGGAATATAAAGCATTATTTTAAATAAAATCCGCAAGCTTTTCCTGCGGTAGTTTTTCTATTGGTATAAAGTCCTTAATACACTTAATCAGCTCTAATCTCGTGCTTTTCTATTTGAAGTTCGTTCCTAGCATTGCTATCCAGACAAAAGGACACAATTCAGTGGCATTTCCCCGCTTATCGTCACTGTCCTTCAGTACTCGAGTGCAGCCTGCAGCGTCTGGGACTCGCCCACTCACATGGCTCACATGGCGTATCCCCGATTGCATTTCCAGGCTATAATGAACATAAATTGCACAGCCAAGTGGCCTGCGTCACTTTCTTCCTTGGCCCTCTCTTAAAGTAATTTGAAATCCCAGGAAAGCCGCAACGGTAATTGAAGACGCTATTTATCCTTGGGCTTAGATATATTTAAATAGAACATCTCCAGACTTATCCTTGGGCCTCGAACTTCAAGAGGGTCCAGCTCACACATATATTTAGTGAATATCGCGCAGCTGTCATCGCAATCTTACTACAACGCCATATGCGTACACATACTTGAACTACTTACTTATTTGTAGTATGTAAATTTTAGCTCTCACTCGCATGGGCCTAAATGTCACCCATATGACCACGGAGTGTAATTGCCTTTAGACACGGAATTCTTTAAAGAAACGTTCATAAAAGTTAAACATTTCGTTTCACTTTTCACAAAGAACAAATTTAACTCACTTAAAAAATATAAATTAAATATATGCACGGATCCTTTTCCACATCGCATTAAGCTAGCATTTTTTAGGCTGAATAAAAACATTATTTTTCTTAGTTAGGTTTCCCTATTTAACCATTCTCATGTATCTATCCAGAAAAAAACACATTGCAGGCTACAGCAAAAAAAATTAAAACACAAACTCGCAAACAGTTTACGACTTCTCATTTGGTTTCAGCTTTTTTGGGTTGACAAATGTCCCTGAAGTCACAGAAAAAACAGCGGCAGTCGCCCAACTAAACAACCCAAAACATCTCCCTTCCCTCAGTGAGTGTTCTTATTCAGATGTTCTTGGCCAACAATTGCAAACAATTGCGTTGGCTCAGTGGGTTTTTTCGCCGCTGGGCCATCTTTTTTGACTGTCGCATTTGTCGTCATTAAAGTTTTGTTTTTCGTGTGCTGCCTCGTTTAATAGGACCTAATGTATGCGGGTTGTTTACGGGAAAACACAAGTCCCTCACACAGGGACTTTGAAAATCGAAAGTCCCGAAGCAACCATTAAGTGTGACCTTCAAAGAAATGCAGGCGAAGGCAAAACCTGAGCGGGGGAAGGGATCCGAATTGGATTTCATGCATAATGCATTAATCCGCGGATTCTTCAAGCCGATTGGTGGCAGGGCATAAATTTAGCTAAGAGAGAAATTTGCAAGGGAAAAACAACCAAATCGGTGCGGAAAAAACACAAACAGAAACAGAACGAGAAAAATAACTTTGATTTTCGGGCTGAAGGTCGTTCCGTTGTCAGGAGTGGTTTCCCGAGGATTCGCAAAGCCCGACGCCGGTAAGTATGCAATCATTTTATTAGTTATCTGCGTACAACCGCGTGTTTCTAGTTTTAGCGTCGCGTAAATGAATTCGTTTTCGTATCTGTTCGCTTTATTCTTGTCTTTCGGGTCTTATTTTCGTTTTGCTGACTGCCAGCAGTTGTGCAAATGTCGCCAAGGTTAATGCTGATTGCCTTCGCCTGTTGTTTTATACCGCTTTACGTTGGGAAAGGCTTGGAGAGGGAAAATTGAATTTTATGCGTCACGTGACAAATGGTTGAAAATACTGGCTGTTAAGGTGATTCACTTATGTAGTTAGGACCTTGTTTACGCAGCCCATTTTTCAGGAATTGGAATGGGTTTTCGATTCCTCTATGCATATATATCTTATGTTTACCTTTAACTTTAAAGCCAACATCATTTTACTCTCATTTCGTTCAAGTGCTTAACAAGGACTTTGCCATTCGAAACTTCTTAGGAGGCTTAGGAACTCATTTAAATTTTATATTTAATAACACTCAATTGAAAACCCACAGGAATTTGTATCTACCGACTCCGAATGTGTTTCGTAAAAATGTTATTTGAAATTGCTAAAAAAAATGGAAACATGAGTAAGTGATCTGTAAATGCCGAAGTTTTAATATTCTTTCTCAGGGGAATTTAACTAAGGAGAAATTTAAACTAAAATATTTATTTTTTAATTCAGACCAACATAAATCTTTTTTCAATCTTAAAACTAAGCTTGAAAACACACCAAAAATTCGTTTATAGACCTTGTTCAGTGTTCAATTAATTGAAAAAATCCGTTCCCAAGAGTATCAGAGGCCGACGCCTTGCAACAAATTTTTTTAATAAAGCACAAAGCCCCCGAAATCCAGCTATAAATTATTCATAAGTCGCTGCCGCACGGCTGACTGGGGACAGGATGCTGAGCACAGGCGCATCTCCTCCTTGTCCATGGTCGATGACTTATGGAGGGTCTTACAGCCCGTCCGGATTGCCGGCTCAGCTCCCCCGGTCATAATTAAAGCAATTTTCTTACAGTCAGATTGATACTTTGCTTGGCTGCTTTAATTAGCTGTCTGGCTGGAAAATTTGTTGCCCACAACCAACTCCAATTATCTGCCCGAAGCGGAGCATTTAGCTGGCCGACTTGGTCTGGAAATCATTTTTATTCCAGACCGGAAACAATTGCCGCTACACTCTGTTACATAGTCCCCATGGGAGTAGAGCTTCCTTAATATTTCATTAACGTATTTATTGCTCTTCATAATTCAATCGGAAGTGTTTCCCTGCGGATGGAGGTTCCTTGGCGGTGCATATACGACATGGAAATTGATTGTTTATCGGAAGGAAGGAGCGGCTTCTTGCCATTTGGCCATATAGCACATATGGTGCGTCGGGGTCCATTGTGTGCCGAGAAGGAAATTTTGTAATTGAAACCGAAACGAGGAAGGGAAAGCTCTTTGGCTTCAATGTTGGAAATATGAGTTACTTTCGAGTGGGAGGCATAATGAGAGGAGTATTCAAAGAAAATATTGTGTAAGGTTGTGTACGGATGCCAGCAAATGCCAGAGGTTGTTATAGAAAATTAAGGTAATTGGATGAACAATTCAAGAAGAATAGCTTTAAGAACATTGATGAGGTATTCGATAGTAACAACTTTTTTGGCCTTTTATAAACTGTAGCTTTTATTATTATTAACGGATAAGTTTGTTAAGACTTTAGCGAGATTAAAAAGGTAATATCAGCTTTTCCATAAACCTATAACAGTATTTCCCAATACTAAACTCATCGCAAACATTTTCAATATTCATTAACACAAATTTGCATTATTGTTTGTAAAACAAAAAAATCATGACCAACCAGTGTTTGCTAATAATTAGAGTAAACTTGTCAGACAATAGATAAATAATCAAATGCAAAAGTGCACATTTTAGAAGGAAAAAACGGAACCCAAATGAAATATTATGAAGCTTAGCAATCTCATGAAATCTCTCTTGACAGCAGCAAAACAAGCCAAAGGAAAGACACTTTCCACACTTCTGAGCCAGTGTATCGCTTACCCATTAGCCTGGCCTAATGATTAATTAATTGTTTGGCCTAACAATCTTCAGGTAACGACAACACACCCGGCTGCCATGACTTTTCCTCTCTCCCGACAACAATGGACACACTCGCACACAAAGTTGCAGCCAAAGTATTTTCTTTGTTGCGAGGGAAAGTTGGCCAAATAAGTGGGGGCTGGCGGGAGGCAGGGAGTGGTGGGGTGACAACAATGGACGCCAAAGTTAATTGGAGCAATGCCGGGGCGAAACTGTTTCCTGCTCGGGTTTGCCGTTCCTGCCCTCTGGCAAACAGGCAACAGAGTGGCTACGACAGATGCGGGACAGGTGAGAGGCTGATGTATTATTCGCTGCTGTTGCTGGTAAGCGAAAATCCCTGGCAAAAGCTGTTGACATCCAACTGCTGAGGCGAGTTAATGTGCTTGTTTCCGTCGCTCCTGCTGCTGTCTGAATATTGTTTATGCATCAATAAATTCCCTCCTGTACAAGTATTAAGGCATAACATTGTGTTAATTTTGGGAAAGCACGAGGAAAAGTGATGACAAATCTAAATTAAAGTATAACGTTTGCTCTTCTCATAACACGGCCAGACAATTCTAGGTATTTTCCCAATAAGAAACAAGTTGTGGATGTGTCGCTTGTAATGGCTCCTGTCAAACCTCGTTACAGGTTATGTAATAACCGAATTCGTTTAGCACAAGTTTCTCCCAAAAGAAGAACAAGATGACAAAATGCCGTGTAATTAAATTGCCTCAAAATAGATTCTCACTCAATACTTAGCGGCCAAGGACCAATTATTTTGACGGTCAAGACATGCGATGTGGAGGTCCGACATCCCCCAACTTGTTGCTGGCGCAACTGGGCGGCCATTATGAGCCATTCGAGTTAGCCCCGTCACGATATCGTGACCAGACGTGGGCCCAGACGAAAGCGAGCATAAATATTTGATTAGTTCCAACTCGTAGCTTGACCCACGAGTGGCCGGAATGTGTTGGCGATAATTTACAAAAATCCGGGCTATATTGCCAAGTTGGCTGTCTGTCACGAATGTATGTATACACTATTTTTTATGTGCTTATATGTACAATGATGGATGGAACCATCTCACTCTGCCACGTGTATGCAAATGCCTTCGATGGCGTTGGAGAGTCATAAACATTCGCATGCTCCCAACTGTCGAAGCAATTTGGCGCAGCATGGCGTATGCGTAATGTATTGCAGATTGTTTTTATGCCCCAATCGCATAGAGAATGCGTGGGCACTGCTGCCAATGGGTGCGGTAAGTGTTCTGGTTATGGCATATTGGAGGATCGAAGGATTCGCAGAGCTTCTTAAGGAGCCAATAGCCTAGAAACCACCACCAACCGGGAAAGTGTTAGGCCCAACAAACTTTTATCGGGGCCATAAAAGGCAACTCCATGTACTACTACAATATACAGCAACATCACTCTTTAATTATCTTCTTAATTGTTTCGCTTAATGCCTAGAACATAAACTGTTTTAATGAACCCCAACTAAGTCGGCGTCGCCTACTGTTTAGTCAAGTGTTTTGCAGCAGCTTCATTCATTGCCAAAGAATAGTGGTCCCAAAAAGCGCTAAGCAAATAAATAAATAAATAATAGGGGCCAACGTCAAGGTAACAAATTAAATTTGCGTAGAACATTTATTTGCCGAGCGATGACACCAGAAATCATTTCTCAATGTTATAAAAATTATATTTGTCAAGGCGGCGAGCGAGAAGGGTCTGCAAAGCCTAAGTGACAGGAAAATTCCATTTCCTTTATTCACAGAAGCCAAGACTATAATTTAAAGGGGCTTTCCCCTTTTATTTTTATTTTTCCCTTTTCCTTTTTGCAATTAACTTGAAAGTGAAAGGAGGCAGCCTTGTCCCAATCCCACCAACACCACCAATTTCTGGCCAGGATTTATGACTTGCCGTCTCTTTCGAATTTCTTGCGTCTGATTTATGTGTCCCAGCAATTGAAACTGACAACTCTCCCACTGCAAACTCATGTGGGGCAGGTCGTTACGAGGGCCTTACTCCGTGGCATTTAGATGAAAGTGAAAGAATGGGCTCACGATGGAGGGAGCCTGAAATTATGGACTTTGCTTTTGATTCGCACGGAATTGCCCGCATTCTCGGGATGCTTAGATGAAGGATATGCATACATTATGCGAGGGAGGGAATTCTTTATGCGTCCGTTCTTTTCCATCTCAGCAACGTTTCAATTGCTCGGAAAGCTTTCCTCTGTTTGTCTCCGTTTGCTTTCTGTATCTGCCTCTGTGATTTTTTGGGGATTTCCTCGGATTTAGGTGGGGCAGGTTTGGTGACAGGGAAAATCAGATTTTGACAGACGAATAAACACCTAACGAAAGAAGACGCACGCACAGAATTTGAAGTGATTTTATGTTACTTTGTGTTTTCTTCAAGAAATGTCAACCATAAATATTCCGGAAAGTATACTCCCGGGAATTGAATTTTCCTCCTAGCTTAAGTAAATATTTTCCTCGCATGCTTGATGGGCTTATGGCAATCTATAGCCTATATGTAATTTCGGATTTCGGTTGGCAGTCAATTGCATTACAAATCAGACAGAAACACATTTCATAAAATAGCAGATGGTTATTGTGACCTTTTGGTAGGCACAGTGGACAGTTAGTTGTACTCTTTTACTCTAAAGCAACCAAAGAGAATTTTTTCCTAATACAATTAATAGAGATTTAAAATTCAGTTTATTAACATAACAAAATTGCCGGTGATCTTATGCCAATAGAGCACATAATTGGCTGTGATGGAACACCCTTAGGCGTGCCATTATTAACCATTAATTAATTCCAGTAAATGAGTCACATTTACCAGGATGTCCCGATATTATGATAAGTTTCAGCCACTGTGCCCTTAGGCGACATGTGCAATTTCCCTTTTGGCCACCGACTAAGCAGATAAATGGAAATTGTGCCTCCATCTGAGGTCTGCCACTAAGCGGCTTACGAAAACAACAGGACCACCTACTACTCGTATTCGTATTCGGATGCGTGTGTGTCTGCGTGGTGAACCCCCGCAGAACATAAACATAAATAGGCCTGGACCATCAAATTTAGTTGGCCTTGGCCGCCGACTTGGCTCCTCTTGTTTGGCCTGCCGCAGTCAATCGCCTTGCCTCAATCGCAATCTGTCACAAAACAGCCTGGATAAACCCAACCGAGGACGTAGTTGTCCTGCGGCCAGGCACCCTTAAATGCCGAATCGGCATCGGAGTCAGGCCCAGGGATTTGAGGAGGCAGAGGGAAATATGGAAAGCAAATTATAGGCGCAGGGACTGCCTTGCTTATCCTTCGTAATGAGACAGCGTTTGGTTCGGGCGAAATATTAAAATTGAATTTTCACTTTGCCGCCTAAAGATTCCCGGAAAATGGAACGCTTCACACTTGAGTGCTCGACATAAACAATTTATAGACGAGAAAACAGGAGCCTACAAAATTACTAAAAGCAAAGAACAAGATACTGGAAACTTTCCCTTCGAAACATGTTTACTGTATAATATGTTTCTTTAAGCTAATATGTTGGCGGAGTATAATAACTTTTGTTCATTTACTTGAGAGTTGCTTCCAAGGGGACCCTTGAATTGAATTATCACATTCGCCATGAAATTGCTTGGCGCAGCAGAAATGTATGCTACGTAAAACCTAACGAGTCATCATTACAATTAGAGAAGACGCTAGGGCCAGCTTTATCGTCCAAGGTGCTCCCCACGTCCAATTGAATTTTAATGCTCTTTCACACCCGGTCATTGCCTTGTTGCATTTCCCGGTCGCTTCCGCTTCGGATCCCTGACGGCTTAATTGCCCTGGAAGCCACCCACAGAACCGACCGCCCCACTAGGCAAGGCCGCCCTCCCAATCAGACCCACTCACTGGTTGTTTCCTCGCTTTTATTTGCACAATTGTCTTGTCTTTTGTTTGCGGCTCTCATCTGGTTTCCGTTTTGGTGTTTTTTTTTTCCATGCGTCGTTTCTGGTGTAATTGCTTTGAGTACTTGGTCTTAATAGCGTGCGCCATTTTTGTTTGCTCAGTTCGTTGCCAAAAATAAAAATAAATCCCCCGACCAGCAAAGGATTCTGAACCTTAAAGAGGTCTTTAAACTAGCCCTGAACTTGAAAAGGGTCACAAGTAATTGTCCATCCTTATTTGTCGGGAGTTTTTTCTTTAAATAGGGGCAGGGAAAGACTTTCGACTGATTTTTCCTCGCTAGGCGTTTTAATTAATTTTCTTCTTAGTCTTCTATATAGCTCGGAAGTTGTTTTTATTTTCAGCCGCTCTGACAGCTGGCTGGCTATTCAAGTTGCCGAAAATTCTGCTGATTAGTGGTAAAAGGTCTCGTAACAGGGCGAGGGGAGAGGAAGGAAAAGTTGCTGCCCATAAATCTCAAGAAAATCTCGAGCCATTCAAAGCAAAAAGTTGTGCTCAAGATGAAATTGAAAAGCGATTATCGCATCCGAGGCACTTGAAAAGTTTATGAGTGCTCTTGTTTACCTTGCCCGGCGAGTTTTATGACACTTTTCAGCCAACTGCCCCGCCATTAAGTCGTTCAATGCCCTTGACCCGAGGCACTTACCTTCCCCAACGTTCTCCCTTGTCCTATTTATTGAGCTCTCGAGTTCGCCGCACTTAGACACGAAGTTCGAGGCACTTTACTAATGCAAATGAGGCAAACTCAAGGGGTCCTCGACTTCTCTGGGCTTAAAGCCAATTAAAATCCTGAGTACAGCGCTTGAATCCCTCTTTGCTTATCAATTTTAATAAATAATCAACGATTTTTGGGGCCTCAACGGTTAAGCAGCAGCCTTTTTTCCATTGTTCTTTTTGACCTTGGCGGCCCTGTAGTGGTCAGTTCCCAATCGGACCCAGTCCGGAGCATAAACTGGAAAGAGGGTTAATGCCCACCCAGAAAACCCACAGCCCTTCGAAGGGTTCGTTGGCTAATAAAAGTTTCATTTTGTCAGTTGCGAAAAAAGTGACCAGTTAAGCGGTTTTGACTATGGGCATGGTAAGTAGCTGGGGAAAAAAATAAAACCATTGAAAAGAACCTTTAGTACTTATAAATTAAGTATTTAAATTAAACTGATCATATTTTAAGCGTGTTACTCTTCAAGTTCTCTGATTGTAAACAATCAGTAATATACCTCTATTTAGCTAATCATTTTGCTGTCCCCGATGTAGTGTCCTCCATTTTAGTGGACTGCCATTAATGACCGGAATTCCCTTTATTTCTGTCCACTGTAGCTTGTTAGCTCAGATTTGTGGGCCGTAACTTTACGACCCATACTGGCATACTGATTGTCCTTTACAACATACTTGGCTTTACGTTTATTTTGGCAACATTTTTTCGGGACTGTGACAGACACATAAACCTTTTCGCTGATATTTTTATACCCAGTGCCCATAAGGTACAAGCTAAGGTATTATAACTAAGTGCCAACCGAGAATGTGTGTATATAACAGGCATAAGACTTATTTTTAATCAGCATGACCAGCCGAGTTGGTATAACTATGTCTGTCCGTTTCTTTTGTCGTTCATTAAGTTTAATTTAATATTCTTATATAGTCAATCAACAAGAAAGAGGGTATGATAATTTTAATTTCACCCAAGAACCGAGTATTCCAAGGTCTATCAAGCCCGGCGGTAGTTTACTCACTATTTTCTTTTTGTGGTCAAAACAAATGACATAATAAATGACAGAAAGCGTCAGCAGACCATACATATGAATAAGTTATGCCTTGGCAAAAACAAAGACCTCTATGGTCTAAGTATATTCACGGAGACATATCCACATGAACTCAGACTTGACTTCCCGAAATGCAAATCAACAGTCTAGATGCACCAGCAAATTGCTTTGTTTACACTCGGGTATAGAGTGTATTTAGTTGTTGGATGGACGATTAGGGCCTAGTTCACCATATTTGGGATTCCCTGCAAAAGTGGTGCCAATCGAGACACGCGACTCTTATTCGGGCTCTAAACGAATTGAAATTGGAAATTTGCGTTGATTGTTCGCTTTGAGGGAGGGGAATTCGCGTGTCTGTCTGGACGAAATTGCGCGGGTCAAATTGGAGTCGGGTTCATTGGAAAGCTTGTCTAAGGTACGAATTCGTTCTCAGATTCAAACAGTTTCGGTTTGAATATAAAAGGTTAATTTCAAAATATCAACCATTTATTATATTGAAATGAAGTACATTAAATGACTGAGTTTAGTGTCTAATTTTTCGATTTTAATGTAACTATTACATATAGAAATGGTAAATAAGTAATTACAACGGCATAGAATATAGAAGTCAATCTGAATTAGCAAAAACTCAAGAGGTCTGGCAGTAAATAACCTTCAGGCAAAATATATTTATCAATATTATCCCCTTTCCCATTAGTATCTATATATTTTTGCTCTCTTATTTTTCACACGAGGCAAGCGCGTGTCCTGCGCCGACTAATTTGCATAAGGGTCGGGGAGAAAAAAAGAAAAAGGAGGCGACATTTACATAATCGGGAAAGAGTATGGCATACACGGTTCCGACTTTGACGTTTATCGCATTCGCATGCTAAACAGAATCCGCTGTCACCTTCTTATTCTCCAGAGTCAATACGCACGACTCTCGGAGCACGTGTGGCTGCCACACTAATGAGTGGAGTAACCCCGCCAGAGGCCACCTCGAGCCTCGCAATCAGCTCAGGCGGAGTGGAAACGAGCAGGGAACGGAGAGCATGTTTAGTTTCAAAACTTGACTTAATTAAGGCAGCCGGAGTGACGTCATCAACGCCTGATTTTAATTAAAGGCAAGCCAAAAAGGAAGCGTGTCACAAAAATGTGAAATATATCTGTAGATGGCAGCCTAGCGTTATCTGTTTTGGCTGGACGTGGACCCGAAAGCAAACAATTTGCCAAAAACAGGGACAACAGCCACGACCGCCACAAAGGAAAACTCTTGGCAAAAATTTATTTGCCAAAGAAATGGCAGGCCAAAACGGTCATTTGCCTCATTTAGTTGGTGCCTTTGGCAACATTTTCTCCTTGATTCGTGTCTTCACTCCCATTCCCCGATATCCTTATTCACACCCGAGCAGAGAGCTCCAGCGGAAGTGCTCCTTGGGGTGCTTACTCGCATCTGTGAATGATTGTTTGAATAATTGAATGGATCTGACGAATTTGTTTGGGGCCCGGGCAGGCGAGCAAACCGCGAGTCGGAGATCAGAGGAGTTGCGTTTCCGGCGGAATGGAATGTAGGGTTGCGCGGGCTCAAACCCCAACTCAAAAGTTTTTGTTATTCAAACGTTTCCGCCGCGTTACTCACACTAACATATAAAATACACCCGTTAGGGTGTGTCGAGGATAATGAATAAAAGTTCGTGAGTTCCTATAAGCTAGAAGAATTTTCTATTTATTAAGGCATTTTAATAGTACACCCGTAAAGTTAAAGGAAATACCTGACAGCATGAATAAAGCGTTAATATTCATCAACAGCCAAGTAGATCTGGCCACAGCAGGCAGTTCTACCTCTGTCTCTGTGTCAGTTCTATCTCTATCTCTAATAATAATCACAATGGTTCTCAAAATAAGATAAACAAAATTCCACATATACCATGGGGCTTCTGAGTATCCTGCAATTCGACCTACCCTAACATACGGCCCTTCGAAATCCTTCCCAGCTTATCGCTGGGACACGCACAATTTGCTCTTGGATTTCCGCTTGTGGCTGGGAGTTTGTAATTATCTCCGAGCATAAAATTACGCATGCATATGCTGCTAATTCGCCTAAACAAAATCCACTCGAGTATATATACCGTAGTTTCATCCTCATCATCGTCGTCGTCATCATCCTCATCGGCATCCCCTTCACCGTTGCTGCCTTTCTTGGAGCTCGCCTCGTCATTCCGCGTGGCCAACTTTTCGCTGCTCGCACTGCCAATGCCGCTGGAGGAGCCGCTCAGTGAATGAATGCCACTGACTAGGATGCTGTTGCCGTGACCATTACCAACATTATGGCCACTGGTGCCATTGCCGATACCGATACCGTTCGCGCTGCTGCTGCCAATGTCCGTGAGCATAATGCGTTCGAACCCGGTCGAATGGCGAGAAGTTTCCCGCTAAGTGTTTGCAGCAGTCAAACCATTTAACTTAAAACTTATTCGTTTTCCCACGCACTTTATATCAGCAGTTCATAGATTTTAAGCACTTTCATTGCCAATTAGTTTATTCAATTTTGAATGGTTCTTGCCGAGGCTTCAACGACAGACAACGAGACGATTGATTAAGAAATATATATCTTGAACCTTAATCTTAAGACCAACGAAATAATATCAAATTTAGGTACGAAAAAGCCCGGTAAAAGTGTATTTTTTTTTTAATTAAACTGAAAAATTTTAAAAGGATTTAAATTTTGTTTTTTAAACAACTAAAATAATGCTTTTAATTTTTTTATTTGTTATACAATTTCCAAGTTAAGCAGACCAAGCAAACGTCTTAAACTAACTTAAAATTGCTATTTATAATCTTTATAAAAAGAATTTTTAATCGAAAAATAATAAATCGCTCGAGAAACTAATATGGAAGAATAATAATTTTTCAAATACTGAAAGCGTAGCTCCGTCCGCGCTATATAAATGCCTCGATTTGTGCTGGCGTTCGCCCAACGCGCAACTGATTTTCCGAAAAGCCACGGATGCCGACGGAAAGCAGGGAAAACTGGCGAAAAGCTCCGCCAGCTGTACTTCGATTTCCTTTGACCCGAAGTAGAATGAAAATGAAAACGAAAGCAAAAGCTCTCGCCGACGACAGAGCAACTTCTTCAGAGTTCATTCACGAGCAATGCTTCAATGAGGCCGGTCGGTCACGTGTGTTGGCCAATTTCACTTTCGTTGTCCCCACGTCGAAATGGCTAACTGAATCCGGGCTAAACTAAGGCCAAAGCTTTTGGAGCTACATCCGAGCAGCTGTTGCTCGACTCCCTTCTCAAGGTTGAGCGTGGTCGCCAGCAGAACCTTCCTCTATGCGACTCGTAGTGCGCCTCCTGTTCCATCGGCACACATTTCCTTTGGCCACAATTAGGGGGGTGCAATAAATGTTTGACAAATTAAATATACATATTCCACCAATTGACTCGATTAATTGGTCGTTCTGTGGATCTGTCAACGGGAGGATAACAGCGCCCAATTGAGGCCGAACTGCTGACGCACGTGTCATTGCGTGCCTGCCACTATCTCCCCTCGTTCGCAGTTTCTCCATTAAAATGGTAATACGAAAGAGAAATAATAAAACTTGTTTAATGGGATGCAAGTTGAAAGGCCACCAAGCACCGGATAATATTGAATATTGCCGTATTAAGCCTGGTCGCCTTATTAAGTGGGGATCTTAGAGTTTAGTGCAATTTCTTGGAATCGGATTATTGATACTAAAAACTCAATTAATAATTTCTTGGAATATGATTATTGAAATTAAATACTATTACTTAACACATATCACATTATAGGTGGATTGTTTTCTGATTAAATAATTAACATATTCCAATTTAAAGTTTAAAGCCAGTCTTGAGAAGTTCTCAATGAGAACTTATCTTCTTATTAATTAGAATATACGCTTAAAAACGTCGATATTGAGGAAATTCATTTAAAAGTAGGTACATCGATATCGTTGACATTTTTACCGATATTTTGAGAGCTCTGATTATTCGGAGGTCCTTTCGATTCCTTTGTAATTTGTAATATTTAGGTTATATTTTCCTTTTTATACCCTTGTATGGTATTATAATTTTAGTCAGAAATTTGCAACGCAAAGAAGGAGGCTTTTCAGCCATAGGAATGGTCGGTAAATGTTGAGGAAAATGTAAAACTTTTCCAATATCAATCTTGAAGAGTATACAAACTTTGGCGTTGCGAAGTTAGCTTCCTTTCTTGTTTAAGACATAATATAAGTATATTTTTCTATTGATCTCAGAAAACTACAGAATAAATAATCTACTTATTGTTTATATACAGCCGAATGCGTTAAATAGTTTTTAGGTCGTAAAACAAGACTTCAATGAAACAAAGTTTTCTTACTTTAAGATATTGTCGAGCGCCATTGTTCTAATTACGACCGTTAGCGGCAGTAGTTAGTGTCATGCACTTGTGAGCATTCGTATTGTTGGCTTGTTTGCAAATCTAATTCGACAGCCACGCCCCCGCCCACCGACCAACGCCCCCCACCATCTGTCATTGTTCGAATGAGAGCGCTAATAAATTTTACATCAACAATGAAGGGAGGCAGACCGGGGTGGGGAGGCGACGGCTTGTACGCGTGCATCTTCAATGAAACGGGAACCTGTGATTGGCACGCGCAGCAAACAAATAAGCCAGAAAGTTCTTATTGTTCTTGTTGCTGCTGTTTGGATGTAACGTTGATTACGCATACGCCGCGTGGCACGACAAAAAAAGCCATGCAGACAATAAGAAAAGTTTCAGACCCTCCGACCCTCCCTTGTAAACATTTTATGGAAGATGTATACACACCAAAAAAAAAAAGAATTAAATGAGTTTCGAAGTTTGAGGCTGTCGAAAGTTTAAATGAAATTAGCAGGTTGCGTGTTTTTAGCTTTGTCTCCTCATACGTGGCGTATGCTTAATATGTGTATCATAATATATACTTTGGTTTGGGCTCTGCCATTTGATATGTATTCTGATCTATTAGGCATAACTCCAAATGGAGATATATCAAAGAGACTTGAATGTCTAGGCATTAAATATTTATCGATCGGTTTTCATGTAATTTCGAATATAGATTAACATTCTTATTTTCTAATCAGAGTTCTTGGCTTTAGCTCAAATACTCCCTTAGTTTTATATTATTCACCTGAACTTTCAGCATCACAATCTTTATTGCCAACCGATCATTTAGGGGACTCTTTCGATGAGGCTCCTCCGATTTAGCTTCCGCTTCCTCCGACGGCCTTGGCGGCTTGCCATTGCTGCCCATTAGCCCAGCATCGGGATGGATGAAACTCATTTTGAACTTTGTGATTTGCACAGGTAATTGACAAGGAACTATTCGCGCAATCTCATGCCGAGCTAGTTGTGCAATTGGATTTTATATAATCACGCAAACACACACACACAGCCCGTAAATAAATCAAATCGCCAGAATGCTTAGGTTTTTGGCGGGCAAAGCACTTTCACATTGGAAATATATCAAGTGCTGAATATTTATGGACTTTTGATATCGAAACGAGACGCAGCGTTCGGATCTGAGATCCGATCCGAGAAACCACTGGCGGTGGTGCAGTGTGTGTAGGAGGCAAGGGCCGATTTGGAACTACAAAAGAATTGGCAGCCAAATAATTTCTTGGGCTGACTCGATTTCCGCTCAAACAGGAAGAAGAGGAGCGCCGCGAGGGTATCTATTAATATCCCTCTCGTACTACTAGTGTTCGATTCTCCCACAATTGCACTTGTCCCCAAGATCCCGAGAGATCCATTTCCTGGCTCTCAGCAAAGTCAAGTTCAAGTTTGCCGAGAGGCAGTGCGAAAGAGTTCAGTACACTCATTGATATGGCTGGTACTACACGTTCATTCTATATCCCTCTCGTGCTGCCAACGGCGATCTACGTACAATTGTACACTTGCCAAAGGCGAGGCGAGGCGCAGCCAGCCAAAAAACAAAAAACACTCATACGCCGTGTCGGCCAGCAGCATTTTATTTCGCTTTTCGCATTCGCCTTTTACTCTGTTTGTTTAAGTGTTTCTTTATTTTTTGTTCGCCCAATCCCCCTCCCCGGCTGCTTTCATTTCATTTCGTTTATTTGACACTTTGTTTGATTTATCTTTGTTTTGTTTGCTTTCGTTTTTAACGCACGACACTCAGGTGGTCGAAAGAGGCGCTGGATGGGCCGGGGGTTATCAAGATGTAAATTGATCTGATACAAGCATACTACACACATAAGTGTAATTACTAATAAACAGGTACAAAATTTCGGCACGTGACTGAATGTAAACAGGCCAAACTGATTAGTGTTTTACTTATCATTTGGCAGGCAGCACAGCTACTCATTATACACAATAAATGGCAGTACTCTCGTAGCGGTTAATAATTTCTTATGCTGCGCTGGCCACAAGCATTTCCCACGACAGCAATCGCAGCTAATTAAAGCCCTCGGATTTGCATAGAAAAGAAAATGCATTAGAACCATATTTTCTTCATTAGCATCCGTACATGACATGATCGCGTAATACACATGATCGCCCCTACAATGTCTCACAATAAACGTGTGGATATCGAATTTGCCATTAATTGGAATGAATAACAAAGAGAGTACGAGATTGTTGCAACACAATGGGATTACCTGACTCAGTAGTTGCAAGGAAAAACATAATTCTAGTGACGTAATGGGTTATTGCCACTTCTGAACTTCAAAGCAATTTAATTACTGTTTACAGTCGCTTCGCAAGTCGCTTGCGACTAAATTAGCTTTTACTTTTAATTGTAATTTATATTTGGAATGGGAAATTTCAGATTTATTGAATAATTCCAGTGCTGTCTTTTATAAATAGTTGATATTAAGTCACCAGGTGAATTTCATTTATAAAAGCCATGTACTTGCTTACCCTTAGATAATTTCCTGGTAGGAGATAGTCCCATCGGATCTATCTGAGTTGCTCACTGCATTAAACAGATTTCCCCAACGCATAGTCCACTGACCCCATATGGATGGCAACACGTGTTGTCTGAACTTCCACAGGTTCGAACAATAACTAAGCCGAGAGAATCTTAGCTCGATTTGAATAATGCAAAGTTCAGAGAATTTCCAGGTCGGGCGACGTCGCCGATGATCGGGACGCTTCAACTGAACTCTGTAATTTCCCACAGTCATTTCACAATTTTGTATGCATAATAATGGATATATGTGTCTGGTATATATATTTAAGCAGCTTTAAATCAAAAGTTTATTGTGGCAGTAGCAGAAATTAAAATGATTTGAAACACGCCTACGAAGGGTTTACGTTTCAATTAGTGGAAAGTATAACAAGCTTGAAATCTTGCCCAAAGGGTATTAGAGTACAAATACTCTGAGAACCCCAATAAACTATTTATATTTATCAGTCTGGCTTAAGACAACTTAAGTCCAGTGTAAATTATTTTTATGGCTCACTTAAAACTTTCCTCGAAAAACGTAAATTTCCATGTTTCGGGGAAATTACTGGCTATCGTTTGGCACCCTTTTGTGAAGTCATAACAAAAACTTCCTTGGCTCACTCTAATTGTTAAATCTTTTTAGAAGGACAATAAAAGATTTAACATCAGCCTTCATAGGCTAAACACGATTGAGTTTTAATTAACAAATTTACAGCGTACACACGCGGCGGTCATTATAAGGTACACAGGTGTTAATTAATTGCGAAGTGTTTTTCAGAGACCGGCACAGGACTCACCTATTCGAGGTAACTGGTATCCAGTCAGAAGGGCTGCGCTATTCTGGTAATCATAGTTCAGCAAGGATATTTCACTGTTGGTAACTCGACTGTTCTTCGATCTCCTTCCCTTGGCTACCGTTCGCTGTGAACATTAAGCGGATACTGAATTCATGGCGATTGTGATCGCTTCCTTCACACTTCACTTAAAGTGCCAAAAACTCTACTAGTTTCGGCACACACATGTCACCAACTGGCAGGCATACGATACGAGTGGAACCTGGTATATATATTAAGCAAATATGTATGCTAATAAACAGCGTTTCAAAAAGAACGGCGAGCTGCGAACTGCGAACTGGGTGAACCTGCGAATAAAGCGGAATAAAGCCGCTCTGTTTGCCCAGCCAATTTAGCGCTTGTTGCAAAATGTAAACCGTTTTCGGAGCCGAAGTCGCGCGCCACTCGATCTGGAATCCGGATCGGGATCGGGGACTCGGCCGGAGATCGGCTCTCCATCTCCGATCTCCCACCCGAGATCAGTTGGCCAGCTCACGAAGCCAGTTCGTGAGCTAGTAACGAGCGTGGAAATTTTCACATTGGCGCACGCTGCGCATGGTCAATTGATTTGCAACTTTTTTGTTCGTTGCTTACTTTTGGCTAATTTGATTGATCGGCTGTTCTTCTTGTCGGCTAAAAGTCATCCTAACTTTTGGGTTAACTGGTCCGGCTTTGGCAGTTGGCTTTCCTCACCATCATGTGATGTGTTGATTAAACAATAATTACTAATTGACAGTAATTAATAATTGTGAGTAAAAACAAAAGGCTGAAAACGTGACATGTTTGTGAAGTAAATACTGTTTTATGACGTATGAAAAGGCAGCCAAAACAGTCTTTAACTAAGTAAAATCTGATATTTTAATATAACAACCTGAGATTATTGACTCTAAAAATGGTCGATGTATGTCTTATAGGTAAAACATTTTTCTTGAACTTACTTGTTATGTCCATATTAATACTATCTTTTCTTATATTTTAAATTAAATTTTTACTAAAATTCTATAATATTAGATAAGTTATTATTTGACATTTGAGTTAAAGTGGTCATTCCATATGGTGGTAAAAACAAAATCAAAATTTGGTTCCAAAAATATTATCTATAAAATATGTGGTTAAAAGGATTTCTTGATATTCGATTCCATTAGAAGCTATAGCGCTGAGAAGGAATGCTCTGTAGGGCAGTCTACACCTACAATTAATATTTCTTATTATTTCAAAACTATCTTCACAGTATTTCAAAAACGACTGGACCGAATGACTTGAAATTTGTAGGGCATGTTAAATACATTTAAGCGCATGAAATAAACTACAATCATTCAAAAATATTAAAAACTTATATTGTTTTTAACAAAAAACTAAAAAAAAAACCTTTTGCAAAATATTTTCAGCCTAAAATTCATATTAGTATTGTCGAAATATATGTTGATAAGTGATAAAAAATTTATGGCTCCAAAACAGGTCATCACATGGGATGACCCTTTTTTAATAAATTGCCACCTAACATGCGAATGGACCCAACTACTCCAAAACATTTAGTTAAAAAGGCATTGTATTTATATTTAGCCTCTATTGTAATTAATTAATTTAGTAAGTAGCCAGTTAAGGATTCTGTCTGTTGGCGAAATAAATAAATAAATAAATTATTTTTTAAATTAAAAATTTCCATGAGAGCTTGAGTTTGTTCATCGTGACTTACAAGGATGTAAAATTTTGAATTTTATTAAGTTATTACTTTATTAATAACCGCAAAAAAATAACGGTTATACCTATCTTTGGACAGTTGTCTCTTAACTAATTCATATTTTTCGTATCGGCTGACTTTACTTGTTTTGGAGATTGCGTACCCTGTACGTAATTTTTTAACATTCTGAGATATGACATTTTGAAAAATTTCAGAATTATAATTTTAATTTTATGAAATTTGGAAGACTATATCATAAAGCTGCAACAGGATCGTTCGGGAAACATAGACGTACATATATGCAATAATGTAATTGTAAAACTAATACAAAGTGGATATGAAAATTTATTTGTAGTTTTTCCATCTATATGATTTATTCTTATTTTTATAGATATGGATAAAATTTTAATAATGTAAGTGCAATCTGCAAGGATATACAAACTTAGGCGTGCCGAAGTAAGCTTCCATTCTTATTTATATATGCGTTTTCTTTCGTCTCTTTTGCATTCCCCGAGTTATGTTAGAAAGCAAAAGTAAAGACATAATGCCCCGTTTTATAAGTTTTTATCGAAAGAGCAAGATTTTTATCAAAGTTATTAAAAATCTCCTTTGCGCTAATTTTCATTTCGAATATATCGAAATTTGTTTTAGAACATGTAAAACTCTTTTAAATTCGATCAATTATATAATTTCTTAATGTAACTATGTTTAAAAAAAAAAAAAACTTTTTGAATAATTTTAAAGATATCGGCCGCCGAGTGCAAATGATAATATGTAAATTAATAACTAAATTCAAATTAAATGTTTTTATATTTTTTTTACGGTCGAAGTATGTTACAAAATATGGAAAATAAAACAATAATTATACTAATTTTATAAAATGTTGATTTTTGAAAATCTTACTTATTTATTTATTTTTTTTATTCTGTCCTCAACTTCAATCTTTGGTTAATTTAATTATTTAACTTAATCGAATTAGCATGTATTCATCGAGGCCAATTTACTTTGACCAACTAACTACACTCCAAAGGGGGTCTCGCTTTCCAATCGCTGTATTATTTTTTCTAAACGATCGATCTATGCTCAGCGGTGACGAATTATATTTCTGCTGATTTCTTAATTTATTTTATTTTCTTTCTATGCTTCGCGATCAGCAATCAACAAGGCAACGCTAATTTCTTGTGACGATTATTTTGCCAAGTCGTCGTCGTGTTAACACCAGATGTAAATAAGCTTATGAAAATGGCAAAGATTTTCGCTCTGCCTCCTGAGAGTGTGTATGTGTGGTGCGTATAACCTTGTTATTGAACTCACTGCTCGGATTTGCACGGTATTAAACACACGCCACAACAAAAAAAAAAAAACAGGTGACAATCACATTTTTTCCATACAAAAAATTACAAATAACATTTGTCGCTAATTCAATTTATTGTGTTGTGTTTTGTGTGTTTATTTGCATTGGCCATTTGCGGTGGGCCGGGTTGTTTACATTGCCAATTTCACACGTCATTATGATCGCCGTTATATAGGCTATATAATAATGTTAGGTGCTAAGAGGTTACTTTTCTTCCATTTTGTCAACTCGGAATCCTGGATGCGGCAATGGATACTGCATCCTCATTCTGTTACTCCTTTTGGACTCCTTCTCGAAAAGCTTATTGGCACTTTTGTAGTTGGGATTCCGCAGAAAAGTCTTCTGGTAACGATTCCTTACGCTGCGTGCTTTTTTTTTCCTACCCTTTTTTATGTCTTTAACGGGCTCATTAATTGTAGTATAGCGCTTATTTTTGTCAGAATCTGTGGAGGTAACGGAATCTGCGGGGGTATCGCGTTCAATACTGAAATCTGCACTTCTAAGAAATGATGAAGCTGAAGCTACGACTTGATTGTAAGTGATGCAAAACGCTATTAAAATAAAGATAACCAGCGTGAACCGAAACATTTTTAAGTCTAAAATAAAATGAGTCTATTGGAAATATATTCAGTATATTATTAAGAGCCACTGAACACCGCTTATAATGGCAATTTGCACGCATAATGCTTGATGCAGCTTTACTTCCATCAATACACTTAGAAAAGATTCATCTTTTTATGCCGTTCATGACGGCTTGGTGGAAAGAGTCCAGATCTTGGGCTTTCATCAAAATGTCCTTCATTTTTGGGGAAACCTTAAAACTAAAATCAACATCCGTCCAAACTTTATTCAAAATTTATGATTCGGAATTTTTAATTGATTTGCGAACAAATTTAAATCATGCGCTCCTGGGAATTATCGAAAATCGTTGCCACCTGTAAGCAGAAAAAAGCTCGCTGACTTAACTGAAACGCTACATAAAGGAAAAATATAGATGTATTTTAATTCCCATAGAGATCCATCCACCTTCCTCCATACGTTGAACTAACCGTCCATAAGGTTTTGCCCTTCCGAAATTTCTCATTTTCTCCATCAATTGTATCTCCAAATCTAACAGGGTTTTTTGCCGATAGTTAAGCGATGTTTTTTTGGTGAAACTCTGAATTCTTCTTCTACTCGGTATCATTCACTGCGAAAATGTAAACAAAGATAGATCGGAACAATTGCATTATGGAAAGCGCCAAGTTTAAAAGTATGCCCAAGAAACATGTCCTGTTTTTCAACGGATGGAGGAAGGATGATGATGATCTCTGTGGAAAGACCCTATTAGGCGATGGGTTGTCGGTGAAACTCCGAATTCTTTTTCTTTCCTGTACCATTAAAAATAAAATGTAAATATAATGTAAAAGTATGCCCAAAAAACGTCGATGTTTCAGGTATATACTTCCCTCAAAATATCTCGCATTGCTATACTTATTTATAAAACGCCTATTCCAACTTTATTTTGAATATATTTTGCGCGTCTTTATCGCCATGCACACACTTTGGGGCATTGGTTTTATGTTGCAGAAAATTGGAAAATCTCTATTTCCTCGTCATCTCATTCAGTTTAATATATTGCCAATTAGTACCAACAACATCTGAAACATTTCACGTTTTTTCTATAGATATACATGAAATATTTAGTTAACTATTAATTTTAGTTCTATTATTATTACTATTAATTTTAAGTTTTATCTGTTCAGAAAAAAGGAAACTGCCGAAAATCCCAACTGTTTCACACGGATGGACAGTATTTCCAGAGATGGCCAAACTATCGATAAAAAGCATGGAATTTGGGCACGGTATTTTTTATGGGGGAATATATTAACTCTGGGAATTTTTAGAACGAAAGCCAAATTTGCATCTGGCAACACTGTCTACAAAATATATTAAAATTTAACAATAAATTAATATTAAAAGTATAAACAGGAGAGGTAACAGAAAATTAAACCATGCCGCCGACTATCAACAACTCGGCGATCAACAGCGCCGCCGACAAGCGGCCGCAGCGGCAGACGGAGCGAAAGTAAGTGGCCAGATAAACCAAACCAAAGCCAACGCCGGGACTCATACACAAACCCCTTGCAGATCGGAGATTATTTGTCGCGTGAAGTACGGAAACAACCTGCCAGACATACCCTTCGACCTGAAGTTTCTGCAGTACCCCTTCGACAGCCATCGCTTCGTGCAGTACAATCCGACGTCGCTGGAACGAAACTTCAAGTACGATGTGCTGACGGAGCACGACTTAGGCGTGA
>VNJR01009764.1:0-10154 GCA_008042585.1 Drosophila punjabiensis
GTGTGCTGTTTCGGCCACGACTGAGTGCCAGCCAGTATGAGTACTAGTGCGAGTACAAGTGCCCAAATGGCAGCCGAGCGTGAAGGACGTACGCGCCACAAATTTGGTGGCCCAAAGCCACAAGCCGCCCAAATCGGTGCGCATAAAGCCCACTTGGCTAAGAGCGTGTGGCTAATGTCTGATTCGGCTCTAAGGTCTTGGGTTCACACCAACTATGACCAATGAATATTGATGAGCGTTGAGGGGGGACTGTTAAAATATAGGCAGTTTTGTTAAGTAATTTTTTGGATTTAAGCTTAAGATAAATTCATGAATTTATTAATCACGAGGTTTTTGTGTTGTAATTGTAATCTAGTTTTAAAAAATTATTTTATAGGAGTTTAATTTCTAATATTTTATGGTTAAATGGGATAAATTATTTTAGTTAAAAAATCTTCTGCATCACCGATTTATTTTAATTATTATATATTTTTTAATCAACTTTTTTTAAGCTATCAATTTTTTTAATTAGTCTAACAATTTCAAATTTTAATAGTATTTTATGCCCCTCTTAAACGTTCCAGTTTACTCAATAATTTTTTTAATTTTTTGCTGGTTAATCTTTCCGTTATGAATTTAACTTCAGGCATTTTATTTTCGCATTCGGCATGACTCGTCCGGCCACAGACTTAGGAACCAACAATGTTGCGGCATTCCCAGCCACCGATGGACATTCCCACACTGCAGGAGTATTTCACATCCGAAATGCAGCTGAAAAGTAACAGAAACGGCGGCGGTTGATAATGAATGAGCGAAGCGAAGCGAGAAACCAACAGAAATTAGCTACAACTTGTGAAAATCGCTACAAATGCACTTGCGGTTTGGCATTTACGAGCTTCGAGGGCTTCAAAGGGCCAGATTCCGAGCCTCTCTTAAAAAATATGTGTATATATATATTCCTTTTCCAAAGCCACGAGCGTGTGTCCAGAGTTATTTCGCAACATTGCTGGCGGAGCCCAGACCCCGGGCTATATATGTTTGTATGTAGTAATGTCTGGCCACCATGTGCACGGGCAAAATGTATGCAAATGAATGGAAAAACCGCGTCAAAGCCAAGCCGCCGACAAACCGCGCGGATGACGAGATGACGCCGTCGCCAAAAAAAATGTAAAAAACAAAATACAGTAAAAATCCCAAAAAGGCGGCCCCGACCATAGAAATACCCGGCACATAGGTGGCTATTAGTGTTGCATACTTTTGGTGGTTTTGTGGTTGCTTGGGGAAAGTATTCCAGACGAAAACTTTAATCAGTGTGGAAAAAACACTGGATTATTTTCAGACTGGGAATATTTCATATTGCGTACTATATACATATATAGAAAAAAAGTCAAATAATATATATATATATATTTATAGCATACATATGTCATTAAAAATATCCTACCATTTAATCTATATATAAAATAAGTTAAAATTAAAAGATAGATTTGATAGAAAAGTAATAAATACATTTTTTTCTTATTTAAGCCCCTTTTTTTAAATAAATAATTTTTCTCACATTCGGTTGTTAGAATATTAAAATATCGGTGTAGAAATATATGTGTTTATGAGCTTAACCAAAATTTAAAACAAGATTGATTAACGTAGACTTCACAAGGTTTACTAAACCAAATATCATATGTCTAGTACTCATGGATCTCAAAATCCAGATCAGCTCTCTCATTGTTAGGTTCCTTTTTTTGGCGTTTCCTATCATTTGAATCAAATCAATATACCCCTGATTACTACCAGTACCGGGTATTACAGTACAGTAAAAATTCCAGCTCAAGAAGAGGCTGCAGCAAGAAGGCGAAGAGCATGCGTAACGAACAACTTTATAAGGTTCGAAGCCTCTTCAAGTTGTTTTTCTTTTCTTTTTGAGGCTGCGGCGTGAGCGGCTCGTTAGCTGATTAGTTTTGGGCTGCCGCCGCCTCTAACAACAAGTACCAGGCATTCCACATAACGCCGACTCCCAGATATCCCAGCGGACCCTGCCTTTTGGCATTAATTAATAACATCCGGCGCCCCAATCGAAACGCGCCGAGATTAAGACCATTCTTTGAAGAACCGAAGCCCAAATGCTCTAGAATCAGAACGGAGTTAAATGAAGTTCTGGGGAAAACTGTGTTTGCTAATTTATGAATATGATTATTTCATTAAGCTTACTAATAAACCAACTCTAATCACATTCAAAAAAGTGTCTATTTTTAACTTGACTAATTTAGCAGCTTCTCTCACCTTTAATCTTGAGTACGTGCGCGCTTTAATGTTCTGATATCATTGACGAAAAATACACACTTTTCAAATGGAGGCGCCAAACGGCTTCATCATAACTTGGCTATAAACCAATCCCATTTCAACTTTATTGTTTTCCACTCAGATTCCGATTAGATTTTGGTAAATATCACTCAATCATCGTAAACAAATTAAGCTGATTCTGAATAACCCAAATATAAAAAGGGGGTTGGTTTCGAGTGGACTTTAAAGTCCAATGCAAAATGCAAAGCACAAACAAACAAACAAAATATAAACAGGTCAATTTGGTAGAAAATAAATTAATCTGTAGCAGCTAGACCTTACGTACCTACTTAAAAAATAGGTAATGTGCCAGGCGAGCACTTTGGAGAGTGTAATCCATAAATCCAAGTTAACGACCAATAAAGTCGGGGATTTCGCCCAGATAAACTTTGCCTTAGTTATGATGCCCTTTCTCCTTAGGGCATTAAAAGAAATCTGCAGCCCCTGACGGCGGAGATAACTGAATCAGTTTCGCTGTTTTTTCGGGACCTGTTTAATTACCCCAAAAGTCTGTCTCTCTCAATCGAGAGATGGCGAGATGGCGAGATGGCGAGATGGCTGGTGCCACACACATGGTGGTCCCGGCTCGGAACCCGCGGCATGGGACTCGAATCGGATGCGGATGCCGCAGGAACAAACAGTTTATCGCTGGAATAACATAATTTCGCTTTTGCCGACGACGCTGGCGATGAGTCTGCCACCGAAAGTGGGGCCTGAGTCTCGGCCTGAAGATGGAGCTGAGGAGCTGGAGCTGAGGCTGGAGCTGGGGCAGGGCCAACCGCAAATCTGCGCCCAAAAATTGAGCAATTTGAAATTCAATCAGTAGCCAGGAGACGTCTACTCTCTACTCTCCACTCTCGCCGGGCATGCAGGCAAATTATAGTAATTGAGTGAGCGGCCTCAGACTGCAACTGCCACGATGCGGCACATGAATGGGCCTCGGTGGTGCACTTGACGAAAATGCGATAATGTGAATTAAATTCAGACGGTCATTTATCAAGGTTCTCTTAAATTTATATAGAGATGTTTTTGAATGCACTTTGGGAAAGATAAGCTATAAAATCGTATTTGAAAATGGATATATATTTAAATTGAATTAAACTTTGTTCATTTACTTGCTTGAAGCTAGAGTAAAATAAATAAGTTATTTAATAGTAAAGTCATATTAAAAGTGTTATTATTATGCTTCAAAAGATATTTTAAATAATTTATTTATTCATTTATTCTCACAATAATAAGTTCTTGGAACTAAATAATTAAATCAAATAATTAGTTAAATAATTTATTTAAATATTATATATATTTTATATTATTCTCACAATAATAAGTTCTTGGAACTGAATAATTAAATCAAATTAATTAGTTAAATAATTTATTTAAATATTTTTATAGTTCTTGAAACTGGATATAAAAGTAAAAACCTTAAATTAAACCTAACATAAAATAATTCTAGTAAAGAATTTATTTTCAATCATCGACTTTTGTCAAAACCTGATACCATTTTTTCTCCTGTGCAGACCCTGTGGACCACTGTGGTACCCTGTGGGGTCGTGACTGTTGGCGGTCGCCTCACACGAGGCTCCCTGGTCTGGAGTCTGCAGGAGCAGCGATGCAGCTGGCCGAAATATGGAAATGAGCTGCGGCTCCGATCGAAAGCTCACGTAAGTGACGGCCCACCGAGGTGGCCCTATGTTTTATATATACGAATACGGCGGCTGCACGCGATCTGGGACTGGTCTAAGGCCCCCAGGTACTGGTACTGGTACTCCCTTCTGATCCTGACAGCCGGCGGAATTTATGGCTCTCCGTGAAATGCACTCTTATCGGCGCCTGCGACAAGTTAGAAGTGGGTCAAGTTTATCGAACGATACGTGGTCGCGCATTTATCTATTAACAAACTTTATTTTCTGCTTTCCGCTTCTACCCTTCCCCCCCTTTATGGCCATGTTTATCGTTTATCAGCTTTTCCTATGATAATTCCGGCCTTGTGGCTGCGCGTGGCATCGCAGTAATTGCGGAATTTCCCCCGCTTGTAAATTGCTCCATTTGCCGGACTCGGGCATTCCGTATTTTATTTCGCTATTTTTTTACTTTGGGAAATTTTTGTAATCATTTTTCTCGTTTGTGGCCTGTTTTTATGTGGGTTATTTTGTCGGCTTGGCTTTTATATTCATATATTATATTATTTATGCATGAAATTGTTCGTCTTTAGTCTCCACACGCATTTAGCGAATTTGTTTGTTCGTTTAGCGAAAATAGCAAAAATTCAAGGGGAAATTACTACCCGAATGGAATAATTTGTGCGTTTTGAGGAAGTGCTAAATGGGGAATAAAGGAAATCAATTCAAATATAAATAATGGGGAAACGTATTCAACGAGGAGAATTATAAATACCTTTTTAATCAGTTTGTTTTGTGATTATTTGTTGTGAAAGATCAAGATCAAGTAGAATGTAATAGCTTGCAATCGTCTTACAGATGTTTTTAAAAGATTTTATAGAAAGTTTATATTACCTGTTGAAATTTCTGGAACTAATTCTTCTAATTTAAAATGATTTTCCTTTAAGAACTGCAAAGTCATAGTACTTAAGATACATCAATCTAAGAAATAAGGTTCTCATCGTGATATTAAGTTTAACAGCTTAAGAAGTTTAAGGGCAAGTTTAATAACTTTGTTTTTATTTACTCAACATTTCATTCCAAAGTTTATTTGTTCAAGACTTTTCTATCTCGATTGGCAGCCATGACATCACAGTGACATCAATGCTATCTGGGGCCTTGAAAGGAAACGGAACCCATCGAAGGCCTTATATCTGATACGGAGGGTCTTTTCCATCTACCGACGTCATAAGCAATAACAATTAAGCGGCCCATTTACCGTTAAGCGACCCTCGGAGTTATCAACACCACTTCACACCGAAAGACAGAAGAACGGTTAACTGAATGTAAGGTAACTTCGGAATCGGTCCTCTATATACGTAAACATTTCGGGGCGTTAAAATTGACAACGTAAATTGCGAAACAAAACAAGAAAAAACAAAAAAAAGGAGAAGAACGGCGGAGAGATCCTCCTTGAAGAGCGGCGAACGTGCAGCGACTTCACACTTTCAAAGTAATTTTAACACATTTCAATTAAAAAGGATGGGGCGACCGGGGCAACATGTAAAATTTAATTAAAAACCCTTTAAGGATAACCGACCCGCCGAGTGAGAGCACGTAACGCCCGGTTATTTGGTGTGGCAGCCTTAATTGAAGGTGCCCCCGAACGGATCCCCAACCCATCCTCATGCCCCATGCGGCAATGCTATTAACGGGCTGTCATAACGAGCGGACGGGCCACAGGACAGGAGTGGTGTTATTGTTTTCGATTTACGACGATCGTAAATCAATAGCTTAATTGATAACTTGACGCTATTTACGATGACACAAATTAGAATTTGTGCGGACAGTTTATGACACGAACTCAGCTGCTCCGTCTGCTGCTGCTGCTGCTTTCGGGTGTTAATCGAGCCGACTTTTCACGTCGCTGTGGGTCGAAATTTTTCCACACTCTTGGAAGCTTTCCTACCGCCGCCTCGCGATCTTTCCTCGGTCACGTTTTCAGATCATAGTCGCGGAAGATTTTCTGATTTTCGGACGTCATCATTATCATTATTTGGTGGCGTTGCTAAGCAATCAGCGCAATCACGCATTTGATGTCATAAATTGGCTTTATCAAAGATTTAACACCCACCACAATGGGAGCGCGTTCCCCGCACGGAGAAACTCGGCCGACGATCACGATCACGGCGCGATCGGCTGCAACACGTGATACGCTGCTCGCCCGGCTGAAGGTCGCGTGACAATAACAAAAATCCCCCCGAATGCTGTCCGGGTCCGGACTCCGGGCTCCCAGTGTCCCCCAGTTCCCCCACAGACGGCCAGTCATCGCCGGATAATGATAGACGGTCCGGCGATAAGGCACTCCGTCGCAAAAACAACTGGCACAACAGCGCGCTTTTTATAGGCACCAATCAACGATCAGCGGCCCGTCGTCTCACTTGCAAGCGGCGTGCGCGCGCGGCGATAAGACCGGCCCCAAAAATGGAAAAATATAACTGGAATAGGATGGAATGGAATGGAATGGGGGGCCCATCCGCATACACTGACCTGCGAAGGGGTCGCCTAGAACTAACAGATGGAATTTCGGGGGATCAAAGTACAAAAACTTATAGGGTTTACTTCAAAAGTTACTGATAAAGAGCACAGTCAAAACACGCTAACTATTGCACCAATCCTCTATAAGTATTACAACTTAAAAATATTTATATTAAAATGTTTTGTATTTGATATAGAACGATGTTTAACTGTATAATAGGTATTTTTTGGGGGAGTTTAATCTGCAGCCAAAACAGTTTGGCCTAAAAATGAAAGTGAAAACCCGTAAACTTCGGAAATTAATTACAATAGCATATCATGGTAAAATAGTCTAATATACTTCTCAAAATATAAAAAAATTCCTTAATATTTTTAAGTTTTGCCTCTTTTAAAAAATCTATATTATGTCTTCCCGTTAGAGCATCACGTTCGCCATGACATTTAGATCAATTATTGGCATTTGCAATTGGAAAGAGAATTAAAAAACTTTGATTAAGATTTTTAATTTATGTTTTTCTAATGCTTTTTTTGTTTGTTTTGTTTTTAAATGCTCCATCTCCTCCTCAACCCCTTATCTTGCCTTCCCTACAGACATACAAGTAAAATCCAATTATATAAAATATTCCTAAAATATTATACAACACAAATTAAAATTGTGTAAGAGAAGTAAATATAAATAAACGTCTGATTTACTTACTTGCTAATCTTTAAGTATTCTGTATTTAATTTCTGTATTTGAGTAAACTGAAAATACTTAATACATAAAATTGTTTTTTTTTTTTTAATTTATTTTAATTTAATAATCATCATTATAGTGCGTTTAGAGATAGACAACTCTTAATAACCATTCCGATATAAAGTAATATAATTTATTATTTTGTTTTTAATGTTATATTCAAAATTTATGGGCAGAAAAACACAGCAAAGATAGCTAATCTTCGTAGTAGGAAGTCAGTGAGAGTATTTTCGCTTCGTGTTATCAATAAACAAGACAAAATTCAGTTCATTTGATGAACGAAACGAAACGAAACGAACAATGCCAACAAGCGCGCCAACGAAACAAACAAACAAATAAAATTTGAAATGCCATGGAAATTTCCTCGAAGGCGAAAGAATATTGCCCAAGAGAAATCGTCAATCGCGTCAATCGAATGCGCCGCTCAGATTACAGATTCTACGTACGGTTATATACGTACCCCCAACATGCTCGTATTTGCACATATATCTCCATATAATCTCCGGCGTGTCCAGATGTGAGCGATGTCACGGTTTCCATGGAGCGCCAAGTTCCGACATTCCTGCCTCGACTACGGCTACCGTTTGAAAAAGTCGTGGAGATCGAACCAGTTTCGGATCATCAAGGGGGGAGCATCTCGGCTTGAGCAGCCTGTATTTGTTTTTATAATACCATTGACGTCAAACGAACGGAGCATCAAAACAATTAAAATTGAATTAGAAAAGTCTCGCGACGTTGTCCCCACACATATGGCCGCAAGCCGGGGCTAAGCTGGCCTATGCTAATTCCCCGTAAATATTTTAGCCATGGCCATGCAATATTTATAAGGCCGAGAATCTCTTACCAGTTCCAGGCACATCTGCCTCGAAAATACCTGACCGGTGTTCTGTTTCCTCTGACATATTTTAGCCGCGCCTCATAAATATTTATTCGAAGTGAATGGTTTTGTTGTGTGCACTGAAAATTCTCTAAATGGAAAGTGCCCTATGAAAATGATTCGTAAAGGGTTTTCACAAACATTTTGATCGGTTTTGTTGGACGATTTTGTTTGGAAAACTGCGAGATATATATATCTGACAACACTCAATCTGTTCTTAAGATGGATTATATGCTGCAATAACTGCTGACATCAGTCTTACAAAATTGATTCAACAAAAGTTTTTATTCGGGATTCGCCACTCTCCACTGGGTCAGCAAATAAATCCCCCAAACATTCTACCAAGTCATCGTTAGTATCAAGTTTATATTCATTCATTTCTGTAGAACTTTAGTAAATTTTTGTGCATATTAATAAACAAAAAATATTCGTTGGTATATATAAAGTCCCCTCAGCTATATAGTCTTTCGTAAATATATATTCCTTAGCCTTAGCACAGCTCGGAGCGAGCCCATAAATTTAATTCAAAACTCGCATCAAAACAACTCATCAACTCCGCCCAACAGCATTTCTCGAGAGATATATATAAAGAACGAAAAGTCAGCCTTAAGACCCGAGGATATATGTGTGCTTGGTTGTCTGGCGCATATTAAAATGCGGCGACGAGAACCAGTTGAAAAATTAGACATCAAAAGTTTTCTGGTTTATGGGGAATGTCGCGTGAAAAGAAATACTATACATTTATGCAAAAGTAAAAAAAAAGAATCTGGCCGAAGAAATATTTATGAAAAGATACATTGTGCGCCAAAGAATAAAAAAATAATAATAAAAAGGAAAAGAATTATTTGAAACTCGTTTCGCTGGCGCGGCCTTTATTATTATTAATCTTAATGAATGTTAAACACTTTTATCAGAGGAAAGAACCGGCAGCGGGCGGTGACTGGGGGGCGTGGCAGAGGGAAAGGGGCGGTGTACAGCACGCGTCATTTTCAAATGCTTTTTGATTACTTAGGCACTGAAAAAAATAATGGTAGATAATATATATATAAATATTTATTAAAAGAAAATGTGTGTTAAAAGGTAAAAGTTAATTTTACTTATTAAAGGGAATGCTTTACGATTTAAAAATGTGTTTGGAGTATTAAAAGATCTTCTTCCTGTAAATGTCAAGTTAAGCCCTAACTTTATTTTCTGTGTTAATTTGAAGTGTTTTCATGTTTTTGTATTTCGTGGTATAAATTTTCTGTTGTTGTTTTTTTTTTTTGTGGCCACCGCATTTACGTCAGAGGCTGGGCAGGTGAGGCTAAGGTGGAGTCTCTACACTTCAGTAAATATATTCCTACCTATACTATGTGTATATATCCATTCTCTAGCCGACTGTCTCCGTTCCGCTGCCTTGCTTGGCTTTGCTTTTCATTGAATCCCATTTTGCACCCTTCATATCGGTCGATCTGTCAATATTTGCAAGTCATAAATAAAAAGTTATAAATAAATAAAACACGAAAAAAAAATATATATACGCCTATTAAGCAAGGAAAGTAAGGCTGGGAGAAACAGATCCGCTGACTTGTCCGAGAGTCGTTGACGCGAAAAAGGCAAAACCCTGTCAATATTTGTGCGCGAGTGCTGGGTGTGACATTACTCATACGCACCGTTGGCACGTCTGGCCGCATTAGAACCTGCAGTCAGCTAATTAGCTGCCTTTCGACTCCACAAACAGCGGACTTTGGCAAACAGTTTCGGTATTTTCCAGTTGTTTGCGATCGGTAGTTTGAAAGTAGTTCGCACCTGCCCCAATCGCTGGCAGGCAGCGTTGGAATTTACATGGAAATCAAGGCTGCTGCTGCACGGATGTATTTACATAAATTGCCTCAGTTGTCTGGCCATGTCTGGTCTGGTCTGGTCTGAGGATCGCATCTCAGTCCCGCCCCTTCATCCACGATCCTCGCTCGATCCCTGGTCCCCACAGAGCCCTCTGCCTGGGCATTGTGTATTGAGTTGTTATGGCCAACGCCTTTGTTTGTCCTGCACCATCTTTGTTGTAGTTGTTGCCAGCATCGTGTGCGGCAGCTCCTGTTGTTGCTTTTGG
>VNJR01009772.1:0-14681 GCA_008042585.1 Drosophila punjabiensis
ATGATATTTTTAAGTCTATTTGTAATGAGTACCAATTTCTACTTTGTCCAATAAACACCCAAGACGCACGTCGCGCAAAACCCCGAACAAGTCCTACGTGTTTTATTATCGAGTGTACCCCCAGGTTAAAGCCGCCCCCTCCAAACACAGTCAATGGTGGGTATTCAACTCGACGATCATGAATGAGAAGGCAATATACTTTTGTATTCATCTCACTCGCCCCATTTAACTCAGTGGAAATTTTAACATCAATCGGTCCTGATTTGACTGATTCATTCTGGTATGAGAGATCTACGACGATAATTGAAGCCTTTTTCATGAATTCCATGAGGGGATAGAAGAGCTCGTTTTTCTCGATTGTAATAGCTTTCTTGAAATCTTGTATACATGTCATATAGAACAGAAAAACGATTTTGATCATAGAATCACAGAATTTAGATATACTTTTGCATTTCTCAAATTGTTTGTAATTAGTTGTCCATTTAATGTAAATGCAATGAGAGCAAAATGTGGACATTCCCTATTTGCAGCTTAACATTCCAGATATGATGTGTTCTTTGTACCAGTGTTGGATTAATATAACAATCCCAGCTCCGAAATGCGAGTGGGAGGATAGCCCCACTTTTAACTATATTATACATTTTAATTTTCGCACTGTCACTGGGAACCACATGAGGTATTTTCCAGCTTATATTTTTTATAGCAATTTTATGTGTTTTTCCCTCAACTGTTGTAACTGTTTTTAGTAAGCAAGAGAACGAGTTCATGTTTACAATTTACCAAAATTTTTTTTATAGTCTTCAGCAAACCCCATAAGTAATTTTAAAGGAACAGAAAAGCTTAAATGTCCTCCCGAAGGGATATCATCGCCACCACTCCAACCAGCATTGCGTTAACGAGCTCCTTCCTGTTGACCGATTGAGAGAAAGTTCTTAATAGTCGTTGTAATTCCAGTAAACCGTGTTCTATCCAATTCACATCCATTCAACTCATATCTTATCTCGTCCAGAAAATAGGCCATGCAATTATTTTTTAATAAACCGCTAACACCATTTGTGCTGCTTGCTCCCGAATTTGTATCAATAACTCTGCTAAGTGTTCCTTCAAAGTAGAGAAAGCTTTCGCATGGCAGGAAAAGAAGCTCTTGACTTTGTACACAGATTCTAATTTCATCATTCGCCTTGAAGCTTTGTTGATACGGATAATATGAATGATATTCTTTTTTAATAATACTTTCATCATTAACAGGTTTTTCCTGAACATACAAGATGTCATTCATTTGAATTTTAGTTGTTTAACTTTATTTAAAATTAAATCCCAAAGATTTTAAAAACAATTTATTTTACTGGTAGAGCAGGGCGTTGATGTGAAGGATCTTGAGATGATGTTGATAATGGTCTTGATGCTTTCACCTCGACTTTAGATTTGATAATGTTATCAAAGGAGTGATGTGCCGTCTTTTTATTGTAAATAATCATTCTGCTGGTCGTAAGTGAAGTCGAATTGATACAGTTTCCCTCCGCAAATTAACCAAATATCCGCTCTGATCAGTTATTCGTATTTCGAGTGTGCTTATTTCTCTGGTGTTGACAGGCAAGTAAATCAAGTTTCTGGGAGTAATACTCATGTGACAGGATGTAACATGTTTTATTTAAGTCTCTTTCATATATCTTTTTTTGCATGTGGTCTTCTTAATTGTATATCACCAACTAACTTCGCTGCTCGCTGTCAGCCTAAGGGTCTCTCTTGAGAGAGAGAGCGGTCCTCTCTCTCGAAAGAGGTATACATCTCTCTTTTAGTGTGGCCAACTAAGCCTAAATCTATATTGCCTGCTACAACTCCGCCGTCCTGACATTGAGATAGCCCACTATCTCAGCAATACAAAGCGTTTAAATCTTAAAATTAGTTACAAAAATATACAATTTAAATAATTATTACAATTTCAAGTTACATTTTCTTATTAATATCTTTACATTTTATTTACCTAGATTTACGTTCATCCAATGCCGAATGTTATTAGAGCTCCAAACCCCTTGGTATGGATTCCGAGATAGTTGAAACCCGTCAATGTCTTTTAGCAAAAATCTATCATTTCTCAATACTTTTCCAATAACGTACGGTCCTTTGTTTTTCGGTTCTAACTTTCCTATTTTCCTGCATAATTTCATCTTCATATTCTAAATTTTCTCAAACTTCTTCTTTTCCTTCCAACTTTCGTCTAAGTTGTTCCAAATTTTTCGTATTCTCCTCAATTATTTTATCTTCGTCTTTTAACACATCCCAAATTTTTCCTTCCTCTTCTAATTTTTGCTTAAAATCATCACTATCTTCTCCTCTCTGACTTACTCCGAATAAAATCTCACTTGGAAGCTGTTTAATTCTTAACTTCTGTGAAGTGTATTATTTAACGAGTACTCCACTTTCTCTACTACTATATCCCAGTGTAATCCTCTTTCTGGTTCTGAAAGTTAAGCAATCATCGGTCCTAAACTTCTATTAGCTCGCTCCACTTGACCATTCGCTTGTGGTGACCCTGTAGCAATTTTTATGTGTTTTATATTCCTTTCCTCCACAAAATCTGCAAAATCCGCTGAAGTAAAGCAACTTCCACGATCTGATATGATACACCTCGGTCTGCTGTATGCCCGAAAATAGTCTGCTAATGCGTTCAAAACTTCCTTTGTGTTTGTTGTTTTTGTAGTGTATAGCCTAACAAACTTCGTAAACCCATCTATCACCACTAAAATATCCTTCTTTGATCTGCTATTATCCACTGGCCCATAATGATCGATATGGACAACTTCAAATGGCTTGTTTCCTTTTGGTATACTATGCAGAAATCCATCTCCTTGCCTACTTTAGGGAAAAACGCTATGCACTTTAAACAGTTTTGTATGTGATCGCAAACCTTCTCTTTCAAGTTTGGAAACCAATAGCTTTTACCAATTGCATCTAACATTTTATCCCTCCCAATGTGACCTAATTCGTCATGGTACTTGTGCATCACATGTTGTTCCATTCTGCTTGGTACATAAAACAGTAATTTATTGTTATTATCTTTTCTATATAACCCCATTTCTCATTTCAAACCATTTGTGCTCTCTACTCTCTAAAATGTCCCTAATTTCTTTTCGTTTAATATCCTTTACCTGACAAATGATCAAATTATTCTCAAATGTATTCGCATCTATTATCATTACATTATTACATCTGCTAAGGGCATCTACATGTTGCATTTGCTTTCCTGCTCTGTGCTTTAATTCATAATCAAATTCTTGTAACTCTAAAGCCCACCTTGCAATTCTTGGATTTAATTCTATCTTATTCAATGTTAAAGTTAAAGAGTTACAATCCGTAACAATTCTAAAATGTTTGCCCTGTAAATATATCCTAAATCTCCTAAGTGCTTAAATAATGGCTAATGTCTCTAATTCAAAACTATAGTATTTAGCCTCAGTTGGTGTGGACCTCTTCGAAAAATAAAATATTAGATGCAGCTTTTTGTCTTCCTTTCGCTGAAGTAATACCGCTCCAAACCCTAACGCACTCGCATCGCAATGAAGCTTTACCTCATCCCTATGATCGTATAAAGCCAACACTGGGGCTGCAACTAATTTCTCCTCCAAAAGTGTGAAACAATCTAACTCTTCTTTTCCAAATTCAAACGCCCTATCTTTTCTCAGTAAATCATATAACGGTTTCGCCAGTATTGAAAAATCTTTAATAAATCGTCGAAAATACGAACACAAACCTAAGAAACTTTGTACTGACTGCACTTTATTTGGAATCGGAAAACATTTTATCGCTCCTAATCCTTTTTCATCAGCTTTTATTCCTTCATTTGAAATCAGAAAACCTAAATATTTTACCATATTTTGTAGCAACTTGCATTTATCCATTCTCAGCTCTAATTTATTCTCCACTAATCTCCTAAATACTTCTACTAATATTTCTTAATGTTCTTCGATACCTTGACTCGCAATTAAAATATCATCCATATATATTATCACCTTATTCTCTCGAATCATTTCAGAAAAAAATATCGTTTACCAATCTTTGAAATACCTGCAGCGCCGTTTTTAAACCCATTGGCATGCGCAAAAACTCAAACTGCCCTAACGGCGTTGTAAAAGAAGTATACTTCACCGAATCTTTATTTACAAACACATGGAAGTACCCGTTTTTCAAATCTAATTTTGTAAAGACCGATTTTCCCACTAACTTATCCAATAAATCATCAATTAAAGGGATAGGATAATTATCTTTGGCCATAATTTTGTTCAGCCTTCTAAAATCAATGCACAGTCTAAGCTCCCCATTCGTTTTCTTCACTAGCACTATTGGAGAAGCATATTCAGACATACTACTTTGAATAATTGCTTTTTCTAAGTACTCATCTAACAGTTTCTGCAACGCTTCCTTTTCACTATACAACAACCTTCTAGGTACACAACTAAACGGTTTTGAGTTCTCTAAAGTTATATTCATTTCACATCGATTTATCGGTAACTCAGGCCTTGGTACATGAATATAGTTCGACTCTAACATTTTAATTAACTTTATTTTATCCGAGTAACTAACTTGATCACCAATATTGTAAACCATTTCGCCATCTTCATGTTCTAACATATTTATTTCTAACATTTCTTTTTCAAAATTTTCCTCTAACACTCCTTTTCGTTCCCCTAACATATTTATGCCTAAGATGTTTTCCCCTACAATATCTGTACCTTCATAATTATTATTAAAATTTGTACCTAACCTTTGTTTACCTAAATTCGTCTCACATAAACTTGTACCTAAGCTGTTCTCACCTAAACCTGTACCTAATCTTTTCTCACCTAAACTTGTACCTAATCTTTTCTCACCTAAACTTGTACCTAATCTTTTCTCACCTAAACCTGTACCAAAGCCTTTCTCACCTAAACCTGTTCCAAAACTTTTGTCACCTAAACCTGTACCAAAACTTTTCTCACCTAAACTTGTACCTACACTTTTCTTACCTATACTTGTACCTAAACTTTTCCTACCGAAGATTTTTCTTAATCTTCTAGTTTAGTCTCCGAATTATCTGCCGATCTTCTAATTTCCATACAATTATTGGAAAGTACTTTCACTTCCGCTTTTTCTTTGTCATTGGTTTCAACTCTCTCTACGGTAACCATTTTTAGCGCTTCTAAATCAATTTTCAAGTCGCAAGCATCCATAAAGTCTCTACCCAGCACAATATTACATTCCATGGATTTATCAGCCACAACAATTAAACTAAACCAAATTTTTATCTTATGCTTCCATATATAACATAATATTTTGCCATAACTAATCAACAAACTCTTATTAATTCCACAATAACTCTCTTCTTGCGGCTCTAAATTAATTTCCATCGGCAAATATGAACGCTTAATTAGTGAAACTGGGCTTCCCAAATCTATTTGGCACTCTGTAATAATGGGCTGCTTCGGATTCTCAACGCAAAAAATT
The DNA here is from genome assembly GCA_008042585.1 of Drosophila punjabiensis. Lineage (NCBI taxonomy): Eukaryota > Metazoa > Arthropoda > Insecta > Diptera > Drosophilidae > Drosophila > Drosophila punjabiensis. Next base: position 5,482 of record VNJR01009772.1, read on the forward strand.
TGAAACAATCTTACATAATTATTTTCCACCCTCTTCCTCTTCTGGGGACATCCAGCAATCCGGTAATCTTCTCCGCCACATCCATAGCACGACCCTGATGATCTTCTCGACTTGGTGCACTTCCGCTTCCAGTGTCCCTCGCCACTCGCTGAATCCACCTTCGCTGCTGGCCATTCTGTCGTTTTTGGCGCCTCTGCTGGAAGCCTGATATCAGCAAAAGCTCTTCGCAAATTTTCCGGAGTATCAAAACATTGAATTTTGGCTTGATTGCGCCAACCTAATATCGGAATGCCTTCCACGAGCTCATCCAGTAGTTCCTTCTAGTCCATTGGGATATCTCGAGCCCATCTGCATTTTTCTTTGAAATAGACGGAAAATCGTTCTTTTGGAGACCAAATCCGTGCCTTAAACATGCGCCTTAAAGTTGATTTGGACTCGATACCGCCGAAAGCCAACTCCAGTTGCTCAAGAAGTTCATTTATGGGCTTGGCGAATCTTCTTGCATCAGCGTGCAGCCATTCTCGAGAACTCCCTTTTAGTTTGCTGATCAGCAAAACATGTCGCTGCGTGTCTTATAGGCTAAAAAGTGCCGAAATATTGCGCCATTGACTTATCCATGATCGCACCGAAATTTTGTCACCGAAATCCATTAGCATTTCCTTGGCCATGTTAAACCCAGGCGACGAAAAACTGTCATTCTCCATACTGCAGCCGTTCCGCTGCTCTACATTAATTTAACCGGAGCTTTCTCTGTCGCCGCCTCTGCCGTCGTCTCTGCCATCGCCTCTGCCGCCGCCTCTGCCATCGCCTCTGCCATCGCCTCTGCCGCCGGCTTGCTGTGTGTTCTTGAAGCTTCTCCCGCGTCGATTTTCTAAATTCTTAACACTTTTGTTGCTGCCGCCGTTTTCTTGTCGTTCTTCATTCTCGCCCTTTATGTATCCTCTCTGCTCTGCATTCCCGGAACCGTTCTTTCTATCGTCGCTGTTGATCTGCGCTATTCCGTTTTGCGTTTGTACAATTTTAGCTCCAAAGTTTCACCGAAGCTTTCCTTGTACCGTTCCAGCATATCCGCCGCATCTGGTTGAAAAGTTTCCTGATCCATATCCACCGTATTTTCTGAAGCGCTGCCTCTAACTTTCTGCACCGCCTAGCAAACAATTCTCTCTTGCTGCCCTTTGCCGATAGCTTTTTTGTCTTTAGCTACCTTTTTAATTGAACCACTTTTACGTCCGCAATGTGTTAATCGATTTTAAATAAGTTGGCGTTTTGGATTTAGGGAAAAATTTTTTTCCCAGATCCCACTTCTCAATTTGTGACAGGATGTAACACGTTTTATTTAAGTCTCTTTCATATATCTTTATTTGCATGTGGTCTTCTTAATTGTATATCACCAACTAACTTCGCTGCTCGCTGTCAGCCTAAGGGTCTCTCTTGAGAGAGAGAGCGATCCTCTCTCTCGAAAGAGGTATACATCTCTCTTTTAGTGTGGCCAACTTAGCCTAAATCTATATTGCCTGCTACACTCATTTTATACCCAGGAGGAACGTTGATTCCAAATTCATGCAGGACATGATTTGGTCTGTTACCAACATATGATCCACTTATAATGTTGCACTCCAATCTAATGGAATTTATTTTTAAAATGTTCACAGGATTATCCAAGACATAAGTTTCACTATCATGCGGTCGTAATTTCCGTTTGTTAAATCCAAATAATTGTCCAATCGATCGCTCATCATTAAAGTATATCGTCTTCTCTCTAGTGATAACTTGCACTTGAAACGTATTGGTGTTGCATTCAATTTGTATTGTTTCATGAAGCTCATATTTCTTGAGTTTATTACTAATATATTTTGCGATATCATCAAACTCATAGGACCCAATAGTCTATGAGAGCGCATTCATAATTTCGGGTTAGCTCAATTTGTGGAAAAAAGTGTTCACTAAGTACAGATGAGTTTCCACTTAAAGCAATTGTTAACGATGTCGTCATTGTGATGCTTGAGTCTAAACTGTCTTTTATTTCAATGTATCATTATATTTAGATTATTATTATTATTGTTTTTTTTTTTTTTTTTTATTCGAGTATAATGAATTGATCGAATCCCTTCCTATACCGTCCAGCATTCATATCATCGTCCTTAGAGATTAGTAGAAAACCAAACTTCTCCTTCCAGCAGAGTTGTGATATTTTCTGAAATGTATTATAGTCAATATCACTGTTAATATGATCCCGATTGTGTTTGGCAATAATGAGCTGTGTCGCGGTGGTGTATTCTCACCATGACCAGCACCTTCAATGTTTTTTTTTTTTTTTGACCAGCACCTTCAATGTTCCTTACTGTGATACTTTTATTTTGCCTTAATAAACGCATGTTTTAAAGATAACAACTTCATTCGTTAATTGAAGAAGAAGAAAAAAAGAAAAGAAAAGAAGAAATTTGGGATGGGAACAAAGCAAGAGAAAATGAAAGTAGTAAAAAAAATCTCTTGCCCCAATTATCAAGAAGGCAAGCATTAAATTGCGAAAGAATAAACCACTCGATTTATTGAATGCTGTAAAAGTGGCACGCAATGCAGTATGGAACACAATAGGGTGTAAGAAAAATGTTGTAGTTCCACGAATCATAGCAGTTCCCAAAGTTGGTGGTTTTTTACCATTGGTACCTATTTAAACAGCCCTTAGTGCTGTGGGCAGTTTAGCGTCAGGTAGCGCAGCAATAGTAAAGTCTATTAACAATGCAAAGATGGCAAAGGCACAACTTGGGGAAAGCCAGAGACACAATCGAAGAATGGAATCGGTATCATTGGGAAAGGGATTGTATTTACAACCATACAAGAAGGGGTATGGTATATCATTTCCAAAAAAAAACTATAAAAAACAAAAACGCAATCAAAAAAACTACTTAACCAAAACTACTAACTACCAAATTTTCGGAGCGTTTATATGAAAGATGAAATACCAGAATCTCCACTTCATTCCGAATGCGGAATAGTTAACCTGGCAGATTCCAGGTCAGTCGGCTCACATTGGGTAGCATACTTCAAAAGAGGATCAGACTCGTATTACTTCGACAGTTTTGGGAATTTAAAACCACCACTAGAAGTAATTACATATTTAGGAAGTAATAAAAGATATAACTATGAACTTTTCAAAAAATTTGGGACATTTAACTGCGGGCATTTATGACTCAAATTTTTACTAGACTGCAATTCCTTCCATGCCCTTTGAAACCCACACTTAACGTCAAGTGGACAATTTGACCTTTTTCCATCGCTAAACGCTCTTTCCTTGGAATCCCTTCCAATACCAGATGTGTTTTTGAGGATGGGAGGAGTAGAAATGCGCTCCTTACAGGGTATAAAATCAGGCATGTCGTCTAGGAAAATTATCATTCAGCGAGGATTAGCCACCGTAAACTGACCAGCAGCATTGCCACAAGCCGACATCAGCAACAACATGCAGTCTTTCAAGAACAACGCCACCATCAGCTCCTTCAACTCCACTGGGTCCCCCAGCTCTACCAGCTCCACCAGCTCCACCGGGTCCCCCAGCTCCACCAGCACCATCTTACCTCCTGGAGTGACACAGTCTGATCTTGATGCCCTTCTCAGGGACATTCAGTTGGACCCGCTGATGGAGGCGTTTAACACATGTAAGGTTAAACGCAAGCTCAGCTTTGATAGGCTTCCTATCAACATGGCCTTCGATATCTTCTCGGCGAAGAGGGTCGTGAGCATTCATATCATCGTTCTTAGAGATTAGTAGAAAACCAAACTTCTTCTTCCAGCAGAGTTGTGATATTTTCAGAAATGTATTATAGTCCATATCACTGTTAATATGATCCCGATTGTGTTTGGCAATAATGAACTGTGTCGCGGTGGTGTATTCTCACCATGACCAGCACCTTCAATGTTCCTTACTGTGATACTTTTATTTTGCCTTAATAAACACATGTTTTAAAGATAACAACTTCATTCAAGGACAATCATTCGTTAATTGAGGTTTATATAAAATGGGGAATAATTTTTATGATTTAAATAAATTAATTTATAAAATAAATCAAATGTCAAACGGGGTACTGGTCTCATAAATAATTTAATTAACACTCTACCTGTTGAGGCTCATATACCTGGACACAATTACTGTGGACCTGGTAAAAAGCTAGAGAAACGATTAGCACGCGATGAACGTGGAATCAACGGCTTAGATGAAGCTTGTAGGGAGCACGATATAGCATATTCAATTTCCAAGGACTTAAGTGAACGACATAAAGCCGACTCGGTTTTAATTGATCGGGCTTGCGATCGCGTAAAAGCACCAAACAGTAGTATTGGTGGGAGAGCTGCATCTTATTTTGTAAGAAATATGATGAAGCTAAAGATGAAATTTGGGATGGGAACAAAGCACGAGAAAAAGAAAGTAGTAAAAAAATCTCTTGCCCCAATTATCAAGAAGGCAAGCATTGAATTGCGAAAGAAACCACTCGATTTATTGAATGCTGTAAAAGTGGCACGCAATGCAGTATGAAACACAATAGGGTGTAAGAAAAATGTTGTAGTTCCACGAATCATAGCAGTGCCCAGCGTCAGGTAGCGCAGCAATAGTAAAGTCTATTAACAATGCAAAGATGGCAAAGGCACAACTTGAGGAAAGCCAGAGACACAATCGAAAAATAGTTCGGTATCATTGGGAAATGGATTGTATTTACAACCATACAAGAAGGGGTATGGTACATCATTTCAAAAAAAAAAAATTATAAAAAACAAAAAAGCAATCAAAAAAACTACTTAACCAAAACCACTAACTTTCGGAGCGTTTGTATGAAAGATGAAATACCAGAATCTCCACTTCATTCCAAATATATATGAGATCAGATTAGGTCTCTTTATCAGTCCTGATAATACTAAATCTGATTATCAAGTCTGTTTATCAAACGAGTTAAGCCTGATCAGGTATCAAAACAGACCTAATACCAGGGATGTTTATCAGATCAGGTCTGTTTATCAGACCTGTTAAACCTGATCAGGTCTATTTTATCAGGTCTGTTAAACCTGATCAGGTATTAAATCAGACCTAATAGCAGGTCTGTTTATCAGATCATCTATTAGATCAGCTATATCTATATCTATATATATATATATATATCCTGGAAACACCGCGTCAATTCTGCCTAATCGCCACTCACTGGACGGTAGGTTGTCTTCCTTGACAACTACCATATCCCCGGCACGGAGATTTCTTGTAGGAGCTCGCCACTTATTCCGCTTATGGAGTTCCTTGAGGTACTCTTCTTTCCATCGCAGGCGAAAGTGCTGATGGAGAGCCTTCAGGTGTTGCCAGCGGTTTATAATGGATGTGGTGACCCCCTTGATTTCGGGTTCCACCACGGCGAGGAGAAGGCCTCCAACAAGAAAGTGCCCGGGCGTAAGTGCCAACAAGTCGGTGGGGTCCTCGGACATTTCAACGAGCGGACGCGAATTCAGGCACGCTTCGACTCGAGCCAGAAGTGTAGACAGCTCTTCAAACGTGTACTTTCGCGTGGCTGTAGACTTGCAAAACAAGGTTTTGAAGCTTTTTACGCCTGCTTATCACAAGCCTCCCATGTGGGGCGCTCCCGGAGGAATGAACTTCCAGAGCAGCTGCTGGTGACTATAGGCCTCCGTCGCAGCCTCTTTGAGAGCGTGGAGAGTTGGGCCGCCGCCCCCACAAAGGTCTTTCCGTTGTCCGCCTGAACTTGACGGGGGCATCCTCTTCGGCACACGAAACGGGCGAAAGCAGCGAAAAAATTTTTTTGTAGTAAGATGGGACGTAGGCTCTAAGTGTATTGCCTTAGTGGAGAAGCACACGAACACCAACACATACCCCTTGGTGATGAGACAGGCTCGTCCCGTATAGTTCTTGATGTCGAAGGGACCGGCGTAGTCCATGCCGGTATATGTGAAGGGACGCGAGAAGGAGGTCCGTTCCTTTGGCAAGTCTCGCTTAAGTTTCGTTTGCAACTTCCTTTTGTTGATGACGCATACCTTGCACGTATATATGATAGACTTAACCAAATTCCTCACCCTCGGGATCCAGAACTTGGAACGGATCAGACGGATCATCAGCTGATTACCGCCGTGAAGCGTTATCCGAGACAGATGGCAGTCGTATGGGAGGATGATGGGATGTCGTTCATCGTATTGGAGAAGCTCGGAAGTTGTGACCCGGCCGCATGCTCTCATGGGCCCATTAGAGTCAAGGAACGGGTTCAAATTTTGAACCAGACTGGAGGTTGGAACTGGTCGTTTTTGGCTTAAACAGCCCATCTCAAGGACGAAGTGCCTGCGTTGCGTGACGGAAATAAGAAGCCGCTCAGCTGACACGATTTTAGAGGCTGTCAAGTGATCCTCTACCGACGACACGAGCTTCCGCGACGCTGGATGAAGCGACGGACGTAGGCGAGAGCTCGCAACGCCTTGTCGAGTGTGGAAAAACGGGCAAGATTGTCTTCCGGAGGAACCTTCGCAACATGGACTTTGACTGATCACTTCTCGAGGTCAGTTACAGGGGACTTTGGGGCTTACGCAACCAGGTAGGACCACGCCACCACAGTTGGCTGTCCGCGAGGTCTTGGAGTGCTATTCCCCGGCTGGCGAGATCTGCCGGGTTATGCTCGGAGCGAACATGTGGACACTTCTCCACTTCGGTAAACTGGGTGATCTTGGTCACCCGATTTGCCACAAACGTCGTCCAGTGACACGCCGGCTTATGCAACCAGGCGAGAACGATTGTAGAGTCCGTCCAACAGTGCAAGGCGGATACAGGCCCGGGCATTTTCGGAAGAATGGAGTTGGCCATTTCGGACAAGACCAAGGCTCCGCACAACTCGAGCCGCGGAAGAGACAACGTTTTTACGGGGGCCACACGCGTCCTTGCCGTTAATAAGGTCACCTCTACCGTGGACCCAGCCTCCACCCGGACGTAAATGGCGGCACCGTATCCCTTCTGGGATGCGTCGCAGAACCCGTGATACTCGATGTTTAAGTGCGGTCAAATATACGAATATTGTCCAGTGCGGAGTAAGTTCCCAGGAAGTCAACCCATCTGTGAGAAAAATCTTGAGGAAGGGTATCGTCCCACCCTAGATCCTGGAGCCAAATGTCCTGCATAAACATCTTTGTTCGGACAACGAAGGGGGCTAGCCAGCCTGCCGGATCGAAAAGTTTGGCAATTTGAGAGAGGACTTGACGCTTGGTGAACGATGATCCCGAGATCAATTTTGGCGGAATGAAGAAAAACTCGTCGGACGTCGCTTTCCACCGCACGCCGAGAGTTTTAGCCGTGCTCTCTGAGTCGATTTCCAGGAAATCTGAATGAAGGAGATGATCACTCGGGATGTCGGCCAAAATCGCCTTATTATTGGAAGTCCACTTCCTGAGTGGGAACCCCGCCGAACTCAGAGCCCCCTGGAGCTCGCGGATAGCCGCCTGCGCCTCGGCTTTGGAGTCCGCCCCCGCGAGAACGTCGTCAACGTACATAAACTGTCGAATGATCCGACTGGCCTGCGGATACCTCGACTCTTCGTCGTCGGCGAGCTAAGAAAGGGGCACAGTTGACTCCGAAGGTGACCGTTTTCAATTCGTAATCGCGGATTTCCCCCTCGGGAGTGCGAAACAGAATGCGCTGGAAAGGAGTATGGTTGGGGTCTACCCAAATTTGCCGATACATTTTCTCGATGTCGGCATTGAAAACGAACCTAAAGTATCGCCACTTTAGGATTTTAATTGTAAGGTCGGACTGTAAGACCGGGCCCGCGTAGAGAATATCGTTCAGGCTTGTCCCGTTTGCGGAAGGGCTAGAGGCGTTGAAGACCACCCGCACCTTAGTGGTTGTGCTTTCGGGCTTGAGAACCGCATGATGTGGAAGGTAAAACGTAGCGGAACGGCTCCTTGCAGAAACCTCGGCCATGTGACCTAAGTCGAGGTACTTTTGGATCACAGAGTCTTATCGGGCCTTGAGGGGAGGATCCCTTTTTAGGCGCTGTTCGTTTCGTAGAAACTGAGCCAGAGCGAAGGATCGTGAAGATGAGAGCTCGGAACCATTACGCTCGGGGTCGCGCAAGGGGAGCGTCACGACATACTTGCCACAGCTGTCCCTTCGTGTGGTTCGGACAAAATTGCGTTCACATACAGCGTCAGACTCGGAGACGATCTGTGTGGGCACTTCCTCTACTTCCCAAAATTTGATGAGGAGCTGGTCCAGCGAGTCGTCGAAGGCGCAGGTGACTCGTGCGGAGAAGGCGGACACATTTCGGGAGGCAATAGGAAATATGGGACCTGTCAACACCCATCCAAAAATGGTTTCCTGGCCGAAAAGTGAACCACAAATATTCGCCTTGGAGTAACCTAGGAGGATTGACGGAAGAATGTCGGCTCCTATCAAGACATCGATTTGGGAACTCTCAAAGAACTTGGGGTCCGCAAGAGGGATGTGAGGAAGTCCCTTTAGAAAGTCTGGTNAGGTCGGACTGTAAGACCGGGCCCGCGTAGAGAATATCGTTCAGGCTTGTCCCGTTTGCGGAAGGGCTGGAGGCGTTGAAGACCACCCGCACCTTAGTGGTTGTGCTTTCGGGCTTGAGAAAATTGCGTTCACAAACAGCGTCAGACTCGGAGACGATCTGTGTGGGCACTTCCTCTACTTCCCAAAATTTGGTGAGGAGCTGATCCAGCGAGTCGTCGGAGCCGCAGGTGACTCGTGCGGAGAAGGCGGACACATTTCGGGAGGCAATAGGAAATATGGGACCTGTCAACACCCATCCAAAAATGGTTTCCTGGCCGAAAAGTGAACCACAAATATTCGCCTTGGAGTAACCTAGGAGGATTGACGGAAGAATGTCGGCTCCTATCAAGACATCGATTTGGGAACTCTCAAAGAACTTGGGGTCCGCAAGAGGGATGTGAGGAAGTCCCTTTAGAAAGTCTGGTGGGACGGGGTACGAAGGCAAATTCCCGGCCAACTGCGGAAGGACATACGCTGCCGTTTCCAACTGCAGTCCGGGTCTGGAAGGCGCTCGAATGGAGAAATTTTTTTTTTTTTTTTTTTTTTTTTTCTTTTTACGCGCGAGTCCCAACGATTCCCACCTCCCGCCCAACCGACCGAGGGGCGCAGCCGTGTGACGTACGGCACGAAACGCGTTCTAGATAGACGCGTGAGAAAG